>JACDJE010000008.1:0-148788 GCA_016647715.1 Pavo muticus
AGCCACTAATTCTTCCCCCACATTCCCAGCTTTTTTCTTTAAGTCAATCCATAACCTTCTCACAAATCTTGCAACTTCCTAATCATTTTTCTGTATTTTTTCATCAGGATGGAAGAAACTACGTGGAAAGCAATGATAATGAACATATGTAGAACACGGTAAAAGATTTTTAAACACTCGGGACAAGGAAAGGGGCCAAATTCTTTCAAATAGGTGGAGAGTTAGAGTTGTTCATAAGCTGCACCACATAAAAACACTTCAGGGTTAGACTCAATACTCTTACTGATACAACATTTTTCTTAACAAAAATGAAAATTAAAATCTTACCTTGAGGTAATGAATTCTATAAGAGTTTTTACTTTTTCATCCTGCTCTACTGAAATGTCAACCTCATTGAGGATGGTGGTGTGCATATGAGACATGGCAGCACTCGTATTTCCTAAACTGATGCTTGAAGAGGTAGAACTTGAACTAAGCCCTGAGTCAGTCATTGGGGAGGGCTGGTAATCAGGTATAAAATCATGAACACCTGCTGAAATAAAAATGAGATAATTATGAGCTCAACAGTTCAATACTAAATAAATAAAAAGAAAAATGACCCCTCTAAAAATTAGTAAATTAACAAATATAATGAGAATAATTTCATGGGTGCAATAATTTCAAATGAAATCAACAAATTTTCAAAGCCTTAGCATGACTGGACCCTTAATAAGGAACAGTTAGATTCCTCCTTTTGAATCACTGGACGCTGTTTGATTTTTGTATTGGTAATACAGTGAAACAACAGCTCAACAGTCTCTGAAGCATCTCATCAGAGAGTAGAGAAAGTTGAGACAAGTGATCCAAACTGCTTACAAATAACATGCATATAATTTTTTTTTAGTTAAATTCAGTCCCACTGTAACTGACAGCCCTTTAAATCAGCAAACACTAAGTTTAAACTAGTAAATCAATTCTAAGTAGGGCCTTTCTGGCTGCACAGCTTCTGAGGTTAGCTTAACATAGCTGCTGCTCTCCATGAAAAGAATCATGAGGCCATGAAAGAGAACTGTACCATCTCTTCACATTATGCTTACGTTGACAAACTGCTAGGAGAAAGAAAACTGACAAAAGAAGACAGTAATGAATCTTTCACTGTAACAGTTGTACACAAACTTGAAACCCACTGACAAACACCAAACAGTAAATAAATAAAAAATCTATCTACTGAGCTACAGGGCTGAGGCACTACCTGTTTCAGAGAAAAGTTTACATCAACTTGCTTGACCTTGTGCTAGGCATACATACATGTAAAGACCTTATTTTAATCCCTAGATGGAAATATTTGATACTGATCATATTGCAGTTTCTATTAGATATTTTTGTTCAGTAACCACAGCATAATATTATGTCACGTCTAGAAAGTTCTGCTCAAAACTGCAAAGAGTAGGAACGGAATGGTTGCACAGGTGCATTAGTAAAGTTCTGTGAATAGTTTACACAAAATAATTCCTTGACTATGCCCACCTTTTAATTCCTCATAACCGTGAATTATCAGACGCAGAAAACAGATGCATATTTTTGGTCAGAAACAAAACCACTTCTGATTTCAGAGTGTAACAGATTTTATAGCAAGATGCTGCCACCTACTGAATTCATATGAAATACTCTTCTCACTTTTCTTTAGAGAATACATTAGGCTCACACCTATTACTTTCACAGTTACACAAAAAATATAAAATTTATTGCATAATTATGATATTGTGACGTTTAGGTAGACCTCACAAGAATATTCTGCTAGGTTATTAAACAATGACAAAAGACTGAAGTCAGAAATTCAAAGTTCCTATGCCCAAGTAAGAGATGCATTTTCCTGTTTTTTTTTTTTTTTTTTTTTTTTAATTTTAGAAGCATCTTAAAAACGGCACTATTACAGATCCAAAGCATAGAATTTCCTCTGTTTTTTTCCATTATTAATTAATTGCTCAACTGAGCTCACAACTCTGACAACAGGGCACAAAGTGTGAATGTGAACAGTACTCATTTGGTCTTAAAATATTTTTTAGCCAGCTAGGCAGAGCTGAAATAAAATGTACTTTACTACCAAGGGCTCTAAAAAATAGTAAAATAAAAGAGATCTTGATAATGCCCAGAAGTAAACTTCCCATGTCATTTTAACAAGCCTAAAAGCATACCTGTAAAAGTATAATCTAAATGTGTAGTTTGCTTGACAGTAAGCATCCTGGACTCATTGAACTCTCTGTTTCTGAGTAGGACAGAAGCAACAGACTGGACATTACTGCCAGATCCCATCACTATCAACAGATGCAAAAGCAGTCGTTTACAGTGCTCATAAACTTCAGGGTGACAGTGGTCAAAACCTAACACAGATTAAAAAAAAAAGGAAAAGTTTTATTAAATGCAGAGAGCACATTTAATTTGATTATTATAAAAATAGCAGTTCTTCAAATTGTTATGTTGTGCTTTATCAGATAGACACATACTGAAATAATTAACTGCACACGATTCCTGCTAGATACAGAAGCTATTTCTTCCATCTTTAGATGATTTTCAGTGTTCAAATATAAAAACAAAGCACATAGTTTTAACAAACATAAATATATCCTCGTTTCTTACACAGCAGTCAGAAATTAATATGTTCTCTGTATGAAAACTACAACAAACAGAAAGAAAAAATAAGCAGAATTTCACTTTGTCTTCTACAAGAAGACAGAGGGAAAAGTGGTGCAACAACCTGCTTTTGAACAATAGCAATCCATCTTAATTATATTCATTTTAACCAAGTTGAAAGGTATTTAGGTGAAACCTTTTTCAAAAGGAAAAGGAATGCCATTTTTATTTTTAAAGTAAGTTTTCAAATAGGCCATCACAGGTATACAAATAGTGCAGATTTTTAGCAATACAGCGGTCCTTTCCATGTTTTGTGTTAAAGCTGTGTCTGTAAACATTAACATATTAATGAAATTTAAATACAGTTGTAAACACTAATTTAAATGGAGATAAGAACAGCTACGTACTTAGGTACAGTTTGTAAGTAACTAAAAATATTTCTAAAATGTTGGTACCTATAAAAATGGCATGAAGCAAAAGATGCAAGTAACCTCCCCATTCCACCTTCACGCTGTGGTCAACTATCAAGTCAGTCAAAAGGATCACTGCTATGTTGCATCTAAAAACAAAAATAAATCTGTTAGCAGAACATAATATACAACCTTTATGTAGAACTGCAAAACTTAAAATGCTTCTGAACAGTATTCCCTCAAGTCTAGTCATAAACACCCACAAACATGCATTAAAGGAAAATACGTATGCTCACAATGAAGATAGAGAAATTCCAGTTCCCCAAAATAAAAGGCTTAAAAATGTTAAACTGCCAGATATGTAAAGCCACAGAAAATAATTGTACTATCTTTATATATTATCTTTAAATTTACTATGTTTAAATGCCTATATTTGTACAACACAAACTGAAAAGTAACGAGTTGCCATCAGCAAGCATTTAACAATGTCAAAACAATTACCTGTGCAGAGACATGCTTGGAGAAGTTGTTTCAGGCAAGTAATCCACTAAGGGTGACCAGCAACCTCCAGTGGGTGGAAAAGGGAGAGGCTCTCCTTGATTGTGCTCCATCACCTTCAACCGCCAGTTTGAATACAGAGGCATTGAATCACCTAACACAACAGATGAAAAAACAAACCACAAACATAAAAACAAACACCCTCAATATGTGTAGTTTTGTATTATATAGTCTTCTAAAGATTGTTATACAATATAGAAATTGTCTGTTTCTGTTTTACAGTCTTCTAAATATTTTTAAATTCTTGACAATCTGAGGCCTATATGCAGCAGTTGAACACAGGCAATAATTGGGTTAGTTTGGTACAAGAGCAGACACAGTTAATAAGCCTCTGTTAAAGAAATGCCTCTGAAAGTAGATGGGAGTTTCAGAAAAGATTTTGACTTTTATCCTTACACCTGCACCTCAGAAAAAACAGAACACAGATCAGAATAAATTAATTAAAGCAAGCTTGAAAATTAATTAGAGATAGACTGCAAGATCTTTCTTCCCTGCAATACTTTGCTTTGATAAGGATTCTTAGAAAGTTTCGCATGTTCTATTTTTAAACAGGTACTGCTGCTGTTTAAAAGAATCACTTCTAATTTTATGTCTTTTTTTTTTAAACTTATTTTCTATTATCTTTCTCCTCATTCATTTAATTTTCCACCCGCTAATCTCTCTTCTATTTTTTCAGCCTAACCTTCTATCTTTCATGCTGATAGGGGGCAAAGAAATGGAATGAAACTGCTTCAACTGCGATGATGTTCACAAGTCATTCTGGATTACAAGGTAAGGAGAGAAGGCATGTTAATCTCCCTTACACATGGTACTGCCATCAAATATGTGCAAGATCTCAACAGCAGAACAAAGACTGGGGAATGTAAAAATAATAATAAAAATACATATTATATTATATTATTTAAACATATATATATATTTAAAATAAGTTCATGCAAAAACCTCTTTATTTATCACTATTTCCTCATGTTCCAAAACCTTCAGCAAAAGCATTAATTTTTGAAAATTTTATTTTGTACACATAGAAATATTTATAAATTAAAATATTACTTTTTTCTTCTTCGTATGATCCTCCAGAGCTGCTGCTGTAGCGAGATTCTAGTCTATGGTGCTGACGGTTTAAGTTACTGTTCAACCCGCTGTAGATGTCTAGATGTGCATAACTGCAGGAACAAATAAAGAGACATTAGTCACTGACATTCTGTTGTAAAAACTGATCAATCAGGGTCTCTGTATTTCAATAAAACTGTTATGCAAAAATGTTTCATCTTACAAGGACAATTATACAATATGATATAAAACATCTCAGCTGTGTAAGACCTCCTGCAGCAATGCTACATAAGAGTATTCCAGGAGGGAATTCAGTACAAATCGATTTGATAAATCATTTCCATTAGCATTCAAAATATTAACACGTGTTGCCATTACGCATTCTTCTCACTAATGATGAAATGATTCTTCGCTCTTCATTAATCTGATAAACTAAAAGGAAGTCAGAGAAACTGAAGTGCTGAAAGCATAATTTCCAAGCTCTTTTGACGTAGCTTCTATAACTCCTTCCCCTTTTCAAGCCCGACCTATACACAGTATATCGTATCAAAAAGCATATACTCTGGGGAGATCTTAGCACTACAACAGATGCCAAAACTTTCACAGACTTGCAAAACTGTCATCATTACTTTAAAAGCTTCTTCAGCTCAAGCCTGAAAAGCAGCCAAATACTTGACTGTGCCTGGGTAGGACAAATTCTGAATGACACCTCAGATTTCATAATCTTCTATAATTTGTTTTAATTGAAGTATGAGGAATGTCTCTGTCAATATATTTACCAATCTAATTTTATTGATATCATCGTCCTGGAGAAGAAAATTGCTCAGATGGGAAATTACATTGCTATAATTAGAGAAATACAATTACTTTTGTATTTGCTGCAGAAATATTTATAAGGCTTGGAAACAAGTCATCACAAAATAACCTACATTACAGCTACATTACTCTACAGTAATGGTCTGTGCACACATTTTTATGTGCACACATTTTCTAATGCTAATTAAGGAATCCTTGCTCCTCTTTCACTGTAAGGTTAGCTAGTTCACATTTGACACACAATGAAAGCATGCCCACAGCAGCTTTGAGTTTGCATCCCAACTAATTCCACACCAGCTCTTTGCTTTCCACTACACTCACACTAGTACTGCTATTTGGGAAGTTCCTCCAAAAGATGACTCTAAAGAATCTGAAAAATTAGGGAGGGAGGCATCCTACAAGATCCCTTGTAGCTGCAAGGGATCTTGCTACACATAGACATTAAACATGTTTTACGTGGGAGAATAAACTATCAACATTTGGATATCACTGATTTCTTGTGAGCTAGGGAACCATTATCAGAATTTGCTACGTTACTAAACTGGTTGTTTTGTCTTCAACTTATCCATACACACATACAGTACAATTTCTCTTAGGTAAACATATAAGTGATAAACAACTAATTTAGACACTTAGCTACAGCAGTGCAAAGCCTGACGATTAATCCCAAATAGCATTCCAGGTTTTTTTGCTTAAAATCAAATTGTACTCACTTGCAGAACTTAAACATATATTTCCTGCAGCACAGACATATCAAAGCCACTGAGATGCAAGTATTTATAGAAGCTACCAGGAATTCTTGTAATTTAACTGATCTCTGAGGAGATACTTACTTCTCTTCAATGCTGTCTTTTATATGTTTACTGTCAGGGTTGCCATCTGTGGGAGCTACCATTGTATTGCTACTAGAAGTGGTACCTGTAAATTATGGACAAAGACATTGGTAACTGAATAAAAAAGCAAAGGAGACTTAAGCTACATACAGTGACCCTTATTTACTTGTCCATGCCAAGACTCCTAAACAGGCACATGCTATAGTAACAGGCACAAATACAAACCAAGCAGCAGTGACTACTTTCATGTAGGAGAAAAAAAAAAATGTTGCGTAGACTAAAAGATTCTGAACTGCTACTGTAATCTCACTAACTGGAAAAAAAAAAAAAAAAAAAGCAAATAATTCCAGGAATCTCTAAGTCTTCAGGGTAAATGAAGCAGAAAGGCTTGTTTTTGAAGCAGGACCTAGATATCTCCTTCTTTCTTTCCTTTATTCTATTCATCTGTAAAATGCAGTTGGACTTTGGTATGCAGTTAATTCAAAACACAAACAGATTAGGGATTAAATCCTAACAGTGTTCAATGAAGTTTATATCAATCTCTTCTTAAGAGAAGCTATCAAGCATCACACCCGATAATAATTGTGAAAAATTTTGCACCTTCTTCTCCCTACTTTGTTACTCTCAATAAACACTAAAGTATAAGTGCTCCATACTATTTTTAATACATTTTAAACACTTTCATGAACAAGTACCAATGCAAGCACCTTGTTATCCAGATAATCCCTAGGTGATAGGCCCAGCCTGCTTCAGAGCATTGACAGCTCTGCAGCAGAAAAGCTAAATCCTTGCTTAGATACTCCCATCCAAGTCTTATGTGGCTCTCTTTGAAAGATGCTTCACCAAAAACATGATTTCAAGTTGTATTTAAAGATGTAAACTGTCGCAGCTGTTTAGCTGAACAAACATAAAAGTGATATATTGAGGGTAAACAGCGCAAGATCTGAATGCAGACAAAGTCTAACATAAATATCAATACAATCCTGTTCCTTGCGAGTCTTTTAGATATTCTTTAATAAGGACTCTGGATAATCTAAAACCTGCCAATCTTTTAAAACAGAAATTCTATCATATTGTAACTAAAAGAAATAGAACACTGTATTCCTATTAAATATTTACAGATGAACTCCAATATTTTAAATGATTATTAGAAACATGTTTGTCATTGCCAGCAATAATAGTTTAAGTTCAATAAATTCTCACCTGAAGTGACAGAAGGGATTTTATAGCTGGAAGTAATGCGGTAATATGGTGGATTATCCATATGGGTGACTCCTGAACTGACAGGATCTGTAAGCTGAAGTTCACTCACCAGCTCTTCCAACAGTTGCATTGTTTTGTCTCTACCCAAATAAACAATAACTTTCTTCACCTGCCATCAAATAAAAAAGCATATGTACATAAAATAGTAATACACATAAATGCAATTCTTACCATAGTGATTTGGAAAAAATAAATAAAAGATTTGATCAGCTCAACTCATTAGAACCACTATCCGCCTGTAGTGCCAGTGAGGATACCTGCAACTTATTCTAGTTCTAAAAGCAAACAAACACACTTTCCACAGACAAAAACATCAGCAAGCATCAGAAACATCACAAATTAATCTTAGTTCAATGACCATTGTTTAAGAAACAGAATACCTTTTTCTAACGAAGGTTTCAGCAACATCTGAGATAAAGATTCGGACAATGACACTACGGATTGGTAAGTAAAATGCTAAGCAATTTAGGATGTTCAACTCATGGAATTACTTTGTCTCCTGGTTCAAACTATATTGGAAATTTTTGGGGCTTCATTGCTACATTTTCTGATTTGCAATGAAAACAACCGCCACCCAATGAACTTAAATTGACCTTTGTAAGAACACAATATTATAAGTCCTATATATTCACAGACACACACACATACATATAAAAATATATATTTATCACAGATACCTCTTTCTTTGTTTACTTCATATCTACTTTTTTGGACTGTTAGGAAAACCTATTACAATTGTCTGATGAAAATATTAGTTATGGAGCCATCTTATTTCCTCCTAACAAACAGAACAAACAGAAACTATCTGTGGCTGCTAATTTGCGCATTATGATGGAATGGAATTGATCAGTACATAAATGGGATGAAATCAATCTAAAATTAGTGATCAATCTCCAAGTTTCTTTCCTTTAATGACAAAGGAACAAAAAAGGAACAAAAACAGATGTTCAATAAATCTTTTCCTTTTAAAAAAATTTACTTACTAAATAATGTCTGTGGTCCATCTAGGACACTCTGAATTTTGACAGCTCATAACTGATAGATGGCTTTGTTTCAGACTTATCACTGAGTAAACTGCAGTAAGTTACTGCTACTTTCATAAACAGAAGAATACCAGCATCAGAGAAATTATTTTCTCAAAATCTTTTGTTTCATTTTACAAGTACTTGGATCATTCATCTTCAACGGCAGGCTTCTTTAATTTCAGAAGTTCTACAGGCTTTCAGCAGACCATATATTTATTACATTGAAAAGCATTCCTTGCCTCTTGAACTTGTCACTGAAATAGCAAAGGTTTCTTTTGCCAGGGACAGCTAGTGTCCATTTAATCCTATAAGCCTATTTCTAGAATTAGTACACTAATCGCAGAAAGGTTGAAGTTGGCAGGGACCTCTGGAGGTCCTGCTGCTCAAGGAGAGTCACCCAGAGCAGGCTGCCCAGGAGCACGGTCCAGACAGCTTATAGGAATCTCCAAGATTCCATCGCCTCTGTGGGCAACCTGTGCCAATGCTCAGTGTTTACCTGCAGAGCACTGCATCAGCTCCCTGATGCTGAAAGGGAACCTCCTGTTTTTCAGTTTGTGCCCTCTCCCTCACCTTGGCACTGGGCACGACCAAAGAGAGTCTGGCTCCTTGCTTTGTACCTTCCCTTCAGGTTTATGTACACTTTGCATTTGATTTATTCACAGCATACATTGGTCATAAACATGGGGCGATACTATTACACTGCTAGATTTGGGTATCAGAAATACTACCTCGTATTTTTTGCTTATTGATCTTCAATGCTAGAGACTCAGTTAATTTCTAAAACACCAGTAATACTAAGGAGACTCATACAATATACTTACATAAGGCAAAAGGCTGGGTTCGCTGTTCACTCCACAGATACTGATCAGAAAGTGCAAAATTATTTTCAGATTCTTTGGCCAGCTGTCTGCCAAAGTAGTCCAGACATTTTCAATCTCAGACCAAGCCACTTCATCACCATACTGGAAAACAAAGTAAATATCTCTCCTGAAAACTCCAGCAGAATTTTTTTTTCAAGACTGCCAAAAAAAAATCATCAATTTTTTTCGCATATTTGCAACTCCATTTTCATTCAACATAAATAAATTTTTCAAATGGAATGTGTAGAGTTGCAATCAGATATTCAACTAAAAAATCTGATTGTGTCTCTTTACCAGACCTTTATAAGAGAGAAATACCGCTCATTCATATCTCATCAGTCAATATCTTACTAGTTTTATGTTTTCATTGCTCTCTTTTATTTTCTTACCGTTTTAATAAAACTATTAAAAACTAAAATAAGTTTTGTTATTTATATACATTAACTATATTATTTTACAAGGACTGCTCCAAAAGTAATGCCTCCTATTTTATTATGTTGGTCAATGACATTAGAAGTGGCTGTCGATGGATGGCAGTAGAGGCTGAACTTCCCCACCAATATTCCATTATATTTCGTTGCCCTGTTATGGATGGCCACAGAGGGGCAGTCTGACAAAATGGTATCTGACATGGAATTGCGTAGGTAGCAAAGGCGTGTCGCCAAATTCCCCCACGCGGAAAAAAATGGCACGCACTGACATTCATCAACACTTGTTGAACATGTATGGAGGCCAAACAGTGCATGTGAGTATGGTGAGGCGGTGGGTGGTAATGTTTCAGCAGTGGCAACAGCGAGTCACCTCCGCTGGTGCAGGTTTTGACA
Organism: Pavo muticus; assembly: GCA_016647715.1. Lineage (NCBI taxonomy): Eukaryota > Metazoa > Chordata > Aves > Galliformes > Phasianidae > Pavo > Pavo muticus. Next base: position 10,250 of record JACDJE010000008.1, read on the forward strand.
AGCATGGTGAGCAGGCACTTGTTTATCGCTGGTGAAAATGCATAGCTAGTGGTGGCTTCTATGTTGAAAAACATGGTTTTGTAGCTGAGAATTTGTTCTATCAAGCAGATTTACAAAATCTCTTCCCAAATTCCATTTTGAGATCATAGGTACAGAGTGGACGAGGTACTATCTACCAAAACAGACATCTATGTAGAAAAACAGTTACATGCAACTGCTCTACGCAATAGCTACTGAACTACTTATATTACATATTTCTTATAACAAGTCAAAACTATAATTTGGGTATTCACAAGTAAGCAGACTAATATGAGCAATAACTCTTGCAAGTCTGTAACGCAGTATCTCTGAACAGTATTCTCCCCAAACACAACAGTCTCCTGGAATACCAATTAGTTTTTACCTTTGCAGTCATATACATAAGGTTGTTCAGGACCATGGCTGTAGCCTGCGGCGATCCCCAGCCTTCTCCTCGTAGCCAACGCCTACTGTTCACCATCATTTCTCTATCTTTCAAAGAATCTTCTTCATCTTCATCTTGCCGCCGAATGGTTGGCAAAGGTTTCAAGTCTACCAGCTCAATATTGTTCATCCATGGCAGCAAATAATGCAGCATCACCTGTCTCCCAGCTGGGTGAGCCGTTTGGATTCTCTGACTTACTTCTGTGATTCAAAGATTATATATATACATAAATTGCGCATCATTAACTAGAATTGTTTTGCTAATAACAATCACTACTATGAATCCAGTACATCACGCTAATATAAAAAAACATATATGTTTTTTATGATACTGACATAATTTTTTGTTTAACTAACCAGTGCTACTTCACAACCATCATCAGTATTCTTCAATTGAAGACTCTTCCAACAAACAGCATGGCTGAAGAAACTGAACTGCTGTACACATACACACACACACACACAGACTTGTATGCACAAACAAGAAAGTGCATACTAGGTTCTGATAGTTTTGTTAATTGCTGAAAGTTATGATAAGTAAGCTTAACATTATCTCTCTCCACTTCATGCTTGTTTCATTTATCAATTCTTGCAAAATATAAGCTAATTTTATTCTATTAGTAGCTTTTCATTGAAAATGGAAAACAAAATCCAATCTCTATGTGCCAGCTTCACTTCTATGGAGAGGAAAGCACAAGCAATGCTTTCCAGGACAAAAATGAGTCCTGATGAAACAAGTATGCATTGCACGTTACACAGCTAAAAACATGGCAAACCAGACTAATGAGTAGGTTTCCAGCACGGCTCGTTTCTTATATAAACAGTAAGGACAAACCAATTCAAGTGACCAAGGGGAAAAAATACACTATAATATATCATATTCTGTTTAGTAAGTATTAAAAATTATTAACTAGAGAAAAATTCCTCTAACTGGGGAGATAGCTGAAAACCTAAAGCACGTAAAAATATGCCAATTTGGCAAAAAAGCACTTTAAAACTTTTCTTACATTTGTCCCTGCTCTTTTTTTTTGTAAATTTATACGAGAGGTTATTATTCTGCAAGTATTTAAGATGTTACAGAATATTATTTTTAAGTAATCTACAGTAAACAAAAAAACTAGAAAGAATAACAGAAGAGGAATTTCGAAATTCATTTGGAAATTATTTTATTAATACATGATTTCTCTTTAGTATATTAGAAAGTCAGTAAAATGTATTTGATTCATTGTGTTTCCTTTTTAATATATTACAAATAGGAATAAACAAAAATTGTTACTCAGTAAATTCAATTTTCTCCACTTATTATGAAGACATTATCTTGTGTTCCTTATTTTAGTGAATTATGAACTACACACTTTGTAAAAGATTTCAGACCCGATGATTTTTAGACTGATTTATTTTAAACCATACCTGAGAAGATGGCAAGCGTTAGCTCAGGATAAGTCCTTGCCAATTCTTCTGACAGTTGATAGTATGACACAGAATACAGATGTGGTAAAGGAGAAGGTTGACCCAAAACTCCATCCGTCCTCTGAACTTCCAGTTTGTGAGCATAACGGAACATCTTTGGTTCCAAGATCTACAACAGCAATGTTCAGAATTTGAAGCTCTGTACAGAGTTATATTAGAAGTCTTTATAAAAAAAAATCACCTTTAAAATTTATGCATCTACTCTCATTTAATGCTTTGTATCTGATAGATCTCCATACATCTCCTGTGTTCACAAACACCATGGCAATTCCACAGAATAGCTAACACTCGTTTCATTTGATGTATTTCCAATGATAAATTCTTGAGGTTTGCTTTCTCAAAATAACTTATCCAATACATATTTTTCCGTAACAAATTGCAAAATACTACTGAATACTTTTATTTCCAAACAATATTAATTTCTGCTCTTGAGACAAAAACAGAAGAAACACAATCTTTGATGTGCCAGAGATGCAGGGGGAGGCTAAAGCAGTTCAGCACATTCAAAATTAATTTTGGCTGGTCTTAAGCAGCAGTGTTCACCTGATAAGAATGATGGGACTGAAAGGGAGAATGCTGTGAGTGCTGACACGTCAGCAACTGTACGACTTCAGAAAGGATTTTACTGCTTAATTTAGCTAACAAGGAACCTGGTAAAAACCTCTAAGATGACTTTTGGTATGAGCTATGAGCAGTACATATATTAAAAAAAAATATATTAGCACTGCCTGTATTACCCCTAAATGTCCTTGGAAAGGAATTCGCAGAAGTAAATGGCTAACAACATTTCTGCTAACACCTCTCCGTGTTGATGGATAAGGAAAATGTTTGGCACCAATTCAAAAATCAGGAAACTGACAGCTACATCAGTAAAGAGAGCAAAGGAACAGAAGCAACACACCTCTCTGAGATGCTTTTAAAAACACTGATCTCTACAACACTTTTGTAGTGTCAAATCAGAAAAATCTTCATTTAGGTTATGTATCTTAAAAAAGCATGTTGTGAAAATGTAAGTTTTTAGGGCTTACTTCTTGAAAACAGACACATTTTGCTGACGTCTACTTAGGCCAAGTAAAGATCTGGGCTAACTATGTATAAGAACAGAGCAGAAAAACATACATCACATTTTCTTAGTGAAAGAACAACTAAATAATATCAGAAATATCTTTATGGATTTTGTTGCTGTTATTTTCAATGCACAGAGATTGTTCTAATTTTTAAAACAAAAACAATTGAATCAAAATTAGCTTACAAACCTGTAATAGTTGCATAGCAACTTCATAGATAGCCCTAGTAGAATCAGCTGCTTTAAACAGTATCAGATTTAGAAGGGTCACTGTATCACACTGGTAATCCCTAGGGAAAAATTGCAAGCATGAAATAAACAACATTAATTTGATTTTTTTTTAATTTGAATTTATTAAGTAAAAGCTAATTCATAGGGGATATGATATGGAATAACCTAACATTTCGGAAAGCTTCTCTAGTAACAGATACACACAAACAGGAGTGATCTCTATTCTTTAAGGGAGGAAAAAAATGTTCTAAATGAAATTACGCTTGGAAAATGAAAGTTTTGGAAAATTCTGTAGTACCTGTTTTGGAACACGCTGGCTATGGCTTTAAAGCAGCCAGCTGCTACCCGCTTGGAACCTGTATAGCACCGGTCTACAGCCCAGTACATGAGGTTACTCTGGTCAGGGTTGAGTTCCAAGAGCAGCATAACTGCTTCACAGCCCAGCTGGTGAACCTGTATTCAGAAATGAACCAATTAAAAATAAAATAAAATAAAATAAATAAAAAAGGGCCAACTTATAAAAATGGCATAAAAGAGGGAAATAGATATTTAATCCAAAACATCTGTAATACACAAAATTATTCCAGCTAAAAATGAGTCCACAGTTTAAAACAACAACAGATAATCTATCAAACTGTTTAACATCCAACTTGTATGCACAGTAAAAGATTACTGAAATAAACAACTAGATAGCTCTAACATCCCTTTTTCTCAGTTCCAAGCTCCACATTGTTCTATTTACTCTTTTCTAAACACAGATCTGAAGTCAAATACAGAAAAGCACTTAAATATAGACAGGTATTGCATAGTGGGATACAAGGGACTGATCCATCTGGAGACTTGCATAATCCCTTGAATCTAGCCCACTGGAGCATAATTTTATGCTATCACAGTATTAGTGTGATATCTTTTAGATGCAAAGCTTGCCTTACTAAATAGACGTAAAGCTTGGTCTTCAGAATTCCATAGGACCCCATCAATAGACTCTGGAGTTTCACAGACTTTACATTAAAAATCTTGTCTCCTTTACGTTTCTGAAGCTTGTGCTTATTACTACAACTTTACCTAGGTGATTAGTTTATAAATTAAAAGAAGTCTGCTTCAGTCCTTTCCTCTTTAGTTCTGCTTTGTCTGTGCTCAGAATGTGCCTGGTGACTGCGTTCCTCAATTTGGTGATAGTGTGTGTCAAGGACAAGGCAAAAATATGCACTCCTAAGAGCTTTAGGCATAAGCCACTCTAAAGCCCCTGGGTCAATGTGACCACAATAATTCATGAATGCCTATGTTGAAAGTACTGATAGTTGCAAACCAATATTTACACTGCCTGCATTACCTTTTTATCCTGTGAATCCAGAATATTATCCAGCCATTTGTATAAATAGCCATCAGATGAGAGCCCAACATTATCTGCCACAGGGCCACAACACAGTACAGCAGACATAGCCTTTAGGAAGTAAAACACTACATTTTAATAACTCAGATACAGCAGATGTGTTTATCAAGCCCACTAAAATACCAGAAAACTATAGTCTATTCTGACAGATGAGAAAGACTAAGGCTAACAAAAACCAAATAACATCTTGTTAAAGAAATACTTCAATCAAATAAGGTTATTCTGAGCTCTCAAGTAAAAGCTAAAAATGAAAAGCTGACTTATGCAAGAGTTTATATGACATTTTTATTAATAACGAACTTTTCATGAAAGTCTTTCTCCTTAGGCAGCTGAGAAGTCATGGGAAGTCAACAATTACTAGTAACTTTAAGTAATTCTTATACTATGTGCAGTGGTTTACAGTATGCAAAAAAAAAAACCAAATTATCAAAACTGAGCAGGTAGGTAGAACAGAGAAATAACAAAGTCATAAATGACAAGGATATGAAAACCATCCCCAAAAAGCCGAGATGTTAAATACACATTAGCAAAATCAACATGGGAATTTATTTTCAAAGTTCAAAAAGTATTAAAATACCTTTAATGCACAGTACTGGTGTCTGTTTATTTGCATGTTCCTATCACTGTATCTATCCAGGGGAGTAAACATGATACTAAAAGGACCTGCCCAATGACTGAACAACATAAATAGACTGTGGCGGAGACTTTGCTGTGGAAAGACACTTCTTCTCTGGTGGACTGTAAGAAAAGCAAATAAAGTTAGAAACACTTTTTGTATCATTTTTTAAAATAACGTACTTAAAAGAGAATCAGACTATTAAAGGGAAAAAATAAAGATACACTATTTCAAAATCATAATAGCTGGACGTAGTTTTACTGTTATCCTGCTTAATGTCACTGAGGTATAAGGATAAGCTATTTATTAATCTAAAAAATGTAAATGCAATGCCAGGCAAGAAGACTTCTGCTAAATGAGAAAACTACTTGTAGCTTCTGAACGCTATCAGACACCCCTCTTAAAAACCGTCATTGCTGACGTTGCGTTCAGAACTGATGGTATATTTTTATTAATGTATTCTGCAAATTCAGGTAAGTAGAATTTTTTTAAGCTTCAAGAAAAATAAAATAAAATAAAATAAAAACAGTCTATCGGAAGTTATCAAGATCTTTTTACATACCTGGAACATTTTGAATGATATTTGCCACTAAGGCACTAAAATGGCATCGGATATCTTTCAATGTATCAGAATCCTTTTCATTTTCTGCTTCTAGGAGTTGTCTCGTTAGATCAACATACTCAAGTAAAGTGTTGTTGAGGGAATGTGTTTCATTATCAAGGCCACCACTTGCACTTAAAAATAAAAATATTAAACTGTATGCTAAATATACACCTTAAAAAAAAAAAAAAAAAAAAAAAACAAACAACCATCAGTTATATTAAGAACATAAGAGTGTTGTTAGGCTCCATCCAATGACCTGATTCTTATATGTAATCTTGTATGTAAGGAGGGACGTTTATAATTTCCCTGATAGCTGGAAGAATGCTGGCAGGCACTTTGTACAGGGTGGAGCAGAGGAAGGAAACTATATGAAACAGCTTGCATCACGTTGCAAAGATTTTTCATCTCCTGAAGGGCTGTGTTTTGTTAATGTTTTTGGTTGATGACCTGAAAAATGCAGGAGTCTGAAACGAGTGTCATTATTATTGTAATNACTAAATTCAAAGTCAGTTTTTCCCCAAGCTTGTTTCCTTGCTAAATAAAAAACTTCAGTGAAAGTAAATGTCATGGTTTTATGATTTTTGGTTATCAGTGTTCCACATCATAACATCATGTAGTGCACTGGGAGTTAAAGTGTTCTGGGTACCTGTCCTCGAAGACAAGAAGAACTACAATTCCCCAGAAGCCTGTTCGCTGTGCTGTTATCATTTCTGCTCAGGGGGAACAGACATAAGGCCTTGGTAGGTCATCTGACCAGCTCTTCTTCGTCAGTCTCTCTCCCTGCTGCTCGACCGGACTGCGCATCTCACCTCAGCGTTATGGTGAGGCCTACCCAGCTTTCAGACAATCTCTCTCTCTCTCTCTCATTATATTTGATATATTAGCTTCAATTCTAATTATATTGTATTATAGTGTGTTATCTTGCTTTCCGATACCATATTTAGTAAATTAGTTTGTTTCTCCCCAGATCGCTGCCACTGTTTTTAATTATTCTGGGGTCCCCTGTTTCCCTTTTCCGGAGGTGAAGATTTTGTGAAATCCCTCTGCCCCGCTAGTCACAGAACCGGGCCGAACCAGCCCGTAAACCGTCGACAGTAAACAAATAAGTCCGTCTTATTTGGTCGTTCATCCTTCCACAGAATTAGTTCTTACATTCAGAGTAATTGTTAATGAAGAAAATGCAATTCTAGAAACACAACAATTAATTAATAATACTCCATTATAGATATCTATATTACACAGTGACGCCGCTTATCAGTGCAGCCCCCACCTGTGACTAATGACACCAGCATCTGCCAACAGTTCAAATATTCGTACAAGTTGTACACGTAAAATATCTCGACGCCTGCGTCGTTTCATGTTCTGTTCAACAGAGGAAACACAGAATTAGATGAAGTGGGAAAAAAAATACATAAAACTGCATGGCACAAAAAAGCATTATTATGTCTAGGCAACAATTAGCATGAATTATCAGGGGTGCAAAACTTCTATGATCAGTTACCAAAATTTTAACAGATCAGGCAGTGAACAGAAGTTATTCCTTTTCTAACTGCAAGATACACTAAGTATATTATTACACGTATTAACAAAATAATACACTTTTTATTTTGTCACTCTCCTGTCATGAAGTGTGACATATAAAACAATGAAGTACAATACCGATCTTTCTGTGCGTGTAAGACTAAGAAAACACACTATACTCCAAGTAACATTCTGAAACGAAAGTCATGTTCCTTCTCATCATCTGTATTTAATTATGAATTTATTACAAATATGAATACAATGGTTACCATAAAAAAAATACAGAATAACCATCTGTGTTTGTGTTTACAGAGATTATTATTTCTGTGGATACCTACAGGGGCTTCTAAACCCTACAGTAAAACATCCTCTCCATCAGAAGATTTTAATACAGGGCAGACAGCCAGGTGAGCTCACAGCCATTTCCATTTTAAAGAACTAAACAAAGCTTGTTGACAGTAGAAATCAATGCCATCTTAGGAACTACTAATTGTAGGTAGTATTTAACTATGTTAAACTATGCTTAGGCAACACAAATTAAAGAATGTGGAAAGGCTTATAGTAATTTCTAGTAATTTAAAACTAAAGTCCTTTGATACAAGAATAATACAGAGTTCAAAACAGAACCCTTCTACTGTAAACAGCTCACACTAATTTTAAAAAGTAACGTTTCATTTTGTTACCTGGTATACTGACAGCTTTTAGGTGCAGTAGCATAACTAACAGTTATTTACTATCGTTTTTTGAGAAGATAGCTAAAACTCTGTGCCAAATAAAGGAAAAACATCTAATTACCTCTGGCCTTCTTTCAAGTGCTTCCTTAATTATAGGATGTAATTCTTCTATTAGTTCCCTGAATTAAAATAATTAAAAGAATACGAACAACCATTAAATTAACATCTCAACTGGAAGATGTTTCATAACAAGTGTTAAAACTTCATTTAAACTCCTTAGGTTTTACTTGTAGCTTTCTGAAATAAATAAACATTTACAAGAGATGTTTCTGAGAAGATTTTCCTAATTTAAATACAAACCACCAAATTGATTTCTCAATAATTACACTAAATTTTCATTTAGAAAGTTCTAAGTTATATTTATATCAGATATTATTTTCATTCACTTTCGTATTCAGGGTTTAACAAAGCCTTATGCTGCAAATAGATACTATTGGACAAAAACGATGTTGGCAGCTAATCATATTATGTTCTTGCAGCTGTCACTATGCATTTAGTTATTAATAAACATTGCTTCTCTAAGGCCAACAACGATATGCTGACAGATTAGTCAGTCTAGTCTCTATGAAAACTGAAAAGCAATGTTTTGATGCTGTGGTTACATTCCCAATTTGTTCTGAAGCTTCACAGTCTTTTCTCAGTTCCTTCTGCCAAACTCCAACTATCTCATGGCTCCATGAAGAGGAGCAAAGGAACGGAAAAGAGATGAGCAGTGTGGATCTATGCAGACAGCACACTAAGGTAAAACTTACTAATTCTACTTTTATAATCAATAGCATAATAATTACCTCCTCTGCTTTAGGTTTGCTGCAGTGTGTCCCACATTTTTCTGTGTACTTTCAGTGCTGTTCTAATTTAGACATACCAAAGCATTATCCACTGAAGTTTTCATGTTAAATGACTGATTCCCCTGCTACAGGGGTCCTCCTTCAGGAAATGTGTTAAGGTGTTCAGAAAGTTGCAAGAACTTTCATTAAATTACATGGGAGTTAAGCATGGTGATGGATAGTTTCATATTTTTGTTCAGATTAATAAAAAAAGGTTGTTTTTTGTCATTATAAGGGTTTTTTGGTAAAACACACTAAAAGGTTGACTTTCAGTGGAGGGTACACAACAAAATAGACAAGCTCATGTGATCAGTAATAGAAAATAAAAGAGGAAATGAGTATTCTAGCAGGTTTAAGTGGTGTTATCAATTACGTTTAGTACCTCTACAACCATGACTGTAATTAACATTGTAAATGTCAACAGTCCATAGTCTGTTCCTCCATAGGGCAGTCTTTAATATCAATAAAAGGCATAAAAATAATAAAATTAGTTCAGCTTCTAAAAAATCATTGTCACACAGCTAAGTGCTAAAAAAGAATGATAATCAGTTTTCACAGACTTCTTTAATGCTTAAGAAGGCCTTTTTCCGAGTTCTGTTTCCCCAGCTTTGCATTCATTAGCATAAAACCAGATGAAACACAGCAATTACCTAAAAGCTCCTGGGTTGGTCCTGCCAAGTCCCAGCACAAGGGATTCTGTAATTTCCATGCTCTCAGAGCGCATCATTGGAACTACGTGCTTAAACAAGGAAGAAGGGGATGGAATGCCAATGATCTAAGAAGAAAATCGGAATAAACCTGAATGAAGCAGTTATCCAATGTGCAGGTAGTGAGATTAAAACATCTGCTACAATATCAGATTCTTAAGCACTGCCTTGAACTACTCATGATAAAAACAAAGTTTCGGAACTTTGGCGTGGAAAACAAATTTCAGAAATGGTACAAAATGCACATCCTTTCCTTGTGGTGTCCAAGATGGATGAAGATAACTGAGAAGGCCTCAGAAAAATCAGTAGTTATCTGCCCTGAACTTGGCTGTTTTTTCACTGAACTTAAAAAGCCTCTGGGGAGACTTATCCCATCTGTTCGGTAACCTACTGAGGCTCTGTGCTGAGTACGTAAGAGAGCTGAAATAGATTGTTACTAGGGCCAATGACCCTTCAAAAAAGAGCTGAATATGCAGCTATGCAAGACCTTCACAAGGCAGCTGAGAGGCAATGGCATAACATATCTTTACATCCTCCATGTGAGAAGCATCTCCAAAAGTTTGAAAACCAAAAATGAACAGTGACATAGAGGTTTACATGGCTACCTTTGGATAATATATTTCTGAGGTTCTTCCACGCTTATATTGAAGACATTCTGATTATAAGAACATTTCCATATTTCATTTACAGAGAATTTAATGAGAATTTTGTTAGCTTTCCAATTCACACTTTCATATTCAGTTCAGAGGAGAGCTTACAAACATCTTATAAGATCTTCTGTTTCTTTAAAAGGAAAAGTAAGCCTGTTTAAATTTCATTTTGCAGTTTCTCAGATTTAAGGACAGAATCTTGGTAGCAACTGGAACAGGCTGCTTCTGCCAAAAATCTGCTGTACAATCTATGAGTTATCTTCACTGCCTTTTCCCTATCTTCTACAGGAAGCCAAAGAGATTTAAAAAACAAACAAACAAACAAACACAAAAGAACACCCAACCATGTCTGCAGGTAACATGAAGTAATGCAGACAAAACTGTGGTTAGGCAAAACATAACGAAGTATAGTGCCTGAACAGAACACTGCCTCAGTTAGTGGAGAAGCGTGAGGCTATTTGCTCAGAATTACAGAGGTCTTCTGACAGTAAAAAAAAAAAAAAAAAAAAGTAAAAAAAGAATGGTAGACAAAATATTTCCTCATTATCACCAGATAAGACTTCGAAATTGGGTTAATGTTTTCATTATGTAATTAGATTTTGCCTGAAAAACCACAGGTCGAAATGCCTCTATAGTATGAGTTGGAAGAAACAAACTGAATGTTATCCAAAACAAATGAAAAAAAAGCATTTTAAACATATTTTCGGATGGATTACACAGCCTTCTAAGAATCATGATAGCTGTCATAAGCCTCAAGTGGTTCTACTTCCAATAAAACGTAGTTGCAGTATCTACAGTAATCATTAAAAGCACCTACTCTTGAATCAATGCTATAACCACTGTCAGGGGTAGACGCCAGCGTCTCAGGAGGGGAACATCTCACAGAACCAGTGGAAGTAGAGGAGCTTGAAGAAGACGCTGCACTGCAGCAAAGAATCAGGTAGTTTCTCCAGAGTCCAATGTAGGAGTCACTGCTTGTAGTCGTATTCACTTTCTTTGCATTGATAGGGCTGCTATTTAAAGAAAAAAAAGCTCATTACAGTAAATAATGCCTATGAGGTTTTGTTTCTCTATTGAATTTACTTTTAAATTGTGTGTCTTTGTTTCTGCAACTGTTAACGTAGTATACTCCAAATAAATTATTCAGAACAGACCTGTACATCAATAATGTATGCTTTTATAGTCAAACTTGTTGAACTACAATATTGCCTAAGGCATGAATTAATCTTTACAGCAGATAATATTTTTTTTCCAATAGTACTGCTCTTTTTGTTATATGAATGAATGAAATCCATAGAAAATATTAAGAGCGCACGCTGCCTCACCGAAGCATAACAGCATTAGAATGATGATGAATCTTGAAAGAATACAAGTATATTAGACTGTATCTCCTTTAGAAATGAGCTTACTTTATATCCACTTGTGGAGACAACATCTGGAGTCTGGTATAAGCAAACATCCAAGCATAGCTTACAGCTGTTGGGCAGTGTTTTGGAAGATTTTCCTGCTTCATAAAACTTGAAAGGCTTATAATCCACGGATCTTGGCCTTGAGTCACATGTGCAAATATCCATATATGTGATGGACTGATCACATCAAACTGGTGGCTGATTGGAGAGGAGCTCCAGTCAGCCAAAGTCTGTAAATCTACTGAACTGGGACAGTAGAGTAAAGTAGTCTGTATGCATTAAAAATAAAAATAAAAAATTACAATTAATTTCTATGTATATTAAGTAACATTTTTTCATTGTTAGATTTTCATTCTGAAATGTCAGTGTCAAAACCACACTTAGGCATAGTTAAAACACATTACTTAATTCATGCTGTTTTAGAGAAGTTCCTAATATGGGCAGTGACGGAAACACACTGGAAAGGAAATAAATATTAAGTAAGTAAACTGTTAAAAAATAAATAAATAAATAAATAAATAAATAAATAAAGGGCATTTGACTCATGATGACTTATTCTTCCAAAAGATTCCAGACTCAAAGTCTTAGTACTGAAAAACAACTCATTTCCTAAGCCTAAACACAGCAAAGCTTCTCTTCAACTGTTAGTAGTTCAAGATAAACATATAACAAGGGAATTCAGCTCTTATTCAGCTATGTATAATGCTCTCATTGTGGCTAAAGGAAACAATGCTTGTTAAACACTGCATAGTGACAGAAAAAGCCAGTGGTCTTTCCTTCAACAAACTTGTAATATGTGAATCAGATGGGGAAAAACAAACAAACAAACAAAAAACAGAAAAAGATGTGTGTGTGTTTGTGTCATGGTAGGCACCTAATTGATCAGAAACCATACATGATGTTGTCAGCCTCAAAACATTCCTCAATTTTTTTTTTTGAGAAATAGCTTTGGAGGTCCTGGATGGTTTTTTTGCTGGTTTTTTTTTGTATTTTTTTCTGAAGCTGATCAACTGTTGATAAAATTAGCTTGAATATAAAGACACTGTGATTTAAAAGACATACCAAAACTTTTACAGAAATACATCATCTTACACTCAAGTTTAAGATAAAACTACTCCTACCGGATCAGCACCAGTAAGATGTATGAAACTCTCCAGGATGGAAGCACTTTGTCTGTCCATTACATCTATAGCCAATTCATCATCAGTCTAAAAAAACAAAAGAAAACAAAACAAAAAACACAAAAATGTCACAAAGTCAAGAAAAACAGTATACTTTCATTAAGCATTTACATGAATGGATAATCAACTCTTACCTTAGAAATTTCTAGAAGTGTGAACAAGGCCCTTATTTCTCTAAGCACGCTGACTGCTAATCTTCTCGTTGCAGGCCTCGTGCTGCAAAGAATGACCAAAGCAAAGCCTTCCACCACATGAAATACATTGGAATAAAGGGTCCTCTCCAGAGGAAGGGTATGGGCAGCCCCACTGGAGACACCACGCTAAGAAATAACCACAGAAGTTAAACAAATGAAGGAAAAAGTAAGCACAATTAAATTATAGTGTCATTACTAGTGATGACAGAATTAATCATAAGATATTTAGGTCTTGTCTACTTGTCGTATTTTAAATTATGAAAATGGCACAGTATCAGCTAGCTTGTATTTTTTTCTCTCTGAATTCAGTCCAAATACCACAAGAAAGGCCTTCTTATTTTACTTCCTCACATAAGTGATGCAATGAGGGCAAAATTAAAAAAGAGTAAATGACTCTCTCTCATATTTAATATTGTATAAAATTATTTCTTATAACTCTTAAACCTCTCTCCTATTTGTTAGCGGAAAATGGTGCTTTTTTGCTAGCTCCGCTGTTTAAAACTGCATGCTGAATTTGATGTAAAGAAAGATGTGGCAATTAGTCAGTTTTAGAGAGTACTTAATATTAAACTAAATTTTTGGGAAAAAATAAAATCATAGGTCTAAATATCTTCAGCGCTGTAACAAAGTAAACTGAATTTTTATTACTTTAATAAAAAAAAGTGTACTAACAAAATTGTATATAGATTAAATTATGTTTTGATATCAAAGGATTGTATTTAAAATACCTGAGAATCTTGGGTTTTATTATGCATTTGGGCTGCTTGTTTCCACTGATTTATGAGCTGCACTAACATTTTTACTGCATTGTCAAGAAGCGTTGGGTGGATGTCAGTCACTTCACGCACAATAAAATATACAAATCCTGAAAGAACATCTTCTCGCCAATCTGGAAAATCAAGCATTAATGCTTGGAGTGTATTGAAAGCCAAGGCACGAAGTTCTTCATCCATATGAATTGTCAGCCTGTTTAGAAAAAATACCAGTATCATCAACCCTAGAATCGCATATTCTTAACCAACTTTTATGAATTAAGGTTTGGTGCTGTCTTCTGTCTTTATTGTACAATGCAGAATACTTCCACAAAGATGCATTCTCTGCACTGAATACATTAGCAACTAGCTGAGACAAGACCCTGCTAGAAATACAGCAAAAAAAAGCAAGACTTCACAAAATTGAGTACAAACAAACAATTTTCATGAGAGATAATCATGTTTTTTGTATATGCGCTTCTCTGCGTGCAACTGAGCAACCATCTTAGAGCTCAGCGTGGAGGTATCTTGTGATGTACAGGTTATTGTTTTTCAATACTTCCTGTCTTCTATGAAGAAAAAGTGTTACAAAAGCCTTAATTACTCTTGCCCACCTTCACTAACATTTACATATGTATAATTCAACATACTCTATGCAATTGAGGTCGTAATTCCAAAACTACAATCTGAACTGTTCTCCTACACCAAGACTATCCTTATATTAAAAAATGAAATATAACAAATAAATAAACAGAAGAAAAATTTATTGCTCCAGTAATAAGTAAAGACTGCCCGCACAAACCCCAACTATGTGCTCTCACTGAATGCTCGGACTACCTATCTGCAAACACAACTGCTGAAGGCAGGCAAGAATAAGAGGGATCGATCTGTACGCAGTGGACTTGAACTTTATAGTGAGTGCTCTGACATACCCTATATTATATAAGGAGCTTTTAAAAAGGAATATTCACTAGAAGTTGTATCATTTCACTTACCTTGCAAGCAATTCAATGAGGTCAGTCCTGCTCATACCATCTGGAATCAATCTTGGAATAGCAGCAATACAAGTTCTGAATAAATCTATCTTAGGTTTTCTTTCACCTCTACAAAACCAGTTTGTAAACAACAAAACAACAGGAATATCCACATCAGTATATCACAAAGCTTTTCAATCTTAGGTCAAAACTTAAGAAGGTACTAGAAAATTTTTAGCATTAATTAATGAAATCCGAATGAATTTAATATTCAAATAAAAAGCCTAAATTTGTAATGCATTAATGTGAAATATTACAGCACAAGAATATAAGTGTGACATACGTAATCATGTCTTCAGGTTCTTTATTGGACATCTGCACGCTAGTCATGCACATGGGCCTTCCAACTTCTTTGTCCAAATGCCTAAGAATGCTGTCGAGCGCTTTTCTGACTTGAGGATAGTATATTGACATTCCTGAAAACGAGAGTTCCAACCACCTCTTTCAATATTGCATGTTCTCACTTATTTTTCACATTCTTATTAAAATATATACCACATTCAGCTTAGGACAAATTTCTTATTGTACAAAACCTGTCATGAAACTTATTTTAAGCGTCAAAAAGAAAAGAAGCATATCAAGCAAGCAGTAGGAGGTATTTTATGGAAGTAGAAGTTTCCTTCAGGGAAGAACATAAACAGAGAAGTAATAATTAGTTGCTTTTCTCATTTCTGAGTATTTTTGCTCTAGCTTGAGACTGTCTTTTAGAGACAACTATTTCATCTGCAGAAAATCAATCAAACAAAGGGATAAAAAATGTCTCACTCCAACGCAGCTGTATTTTGGAACATTCTAGAGTGGATCAAGGGAACAAGAATTGCCATGCTAATTACCAAACTAATCTCGGTATTTTGTGTGCTAATTCAGCAGTGCAAAACAGTTTTTAAAAAAGCCACAGATCCGGTCTTGGACACCAGAAGTTCAATATTGTCTAGAGCTTCTCTCTAAAGAATCATGTGAAAACATGCTACCACTAAATTCTCCATGAAAATTAAAATAAATATAGAAATAAAGATATAAAAATGTACTATTTGAGAATAACTGTGAACATATATGTACGCATTGGAACCTAAAATTTCAAAAGACTAGTACATACCTATAACTTTTGCTTCCTCATCTGTCAGTGTTTTATTAAGAAAAATTTTCTTCACACGCAGTGTATTTCCTGAGGGAAGAACAACTCCTGTTGTTGGCATTGGTGGTTCACCATCTTTCTGCTGTAAACTATCTGCTATGACGAGGAAGACTCTGAGGCCTATATTCATCCTCTTCAAAAGCAACAAAGGGAAGAAAAAAGAAGTAGAAAACAAAAGGAATTATAACATTAAAGTAACACAGATGAGGCAAAACACAAACCGCATTTTCCCTCTGTAAGCAGACAGCATTAGTAGGACAGGCATGATTTAAATATTACCCATTAGCGTAATGAAAGTATCAAGAACAAAATTTTAGTGTTGAATGCCTTCTCACATCTCCGATTCCAGTCAACAAAACTGGCATGGACTAATATACTTAATGTTTTAGAGTAAACAGCATTAAAGGAGTCAATATCAATCATAAGAATGATACACTGAAGAAAGACATTTATACATCTCATCTAGTACACTGGGTTTGTAAGACTTGGGTATGATGTCCCTGAAGAAAAGGCTTTATGGTTATACACACAAGCACACATACTGGGTTTACGGTTGCAATGAGTTGAAACTGCAGTAGTGTTGCTGGCTTACTCACCAGACATGGAACAGCAATTGTACACAACTATTTATTTCTTTAAGTAGTAACAACTGCATGCAAGTAATAAGTTTGTTTTACCTCTGGATTAATTGTGAAGGTTTTAGGTGATTTTCCAACACTAAGAAGATCAAATATAATTTCTTTCATTGCAAAATCCAAGCGTTCCTATAAAGGAAAAAAGGTTCACACATAAGCTCTTGTTTATCTTTCTATGCATAGCTTAATTTCTTCCTTATAGGCAGTGGGTATCAATGCCGTAGAATTTTAAAAAAACAAAAATGATATTTAAAAAGTTTTAAATTATTTATTTTTCTTACGTATTCTTATGAATTAATAATACTGTTTTTAAAATGTAATACAGTTCAACACTCTTTAATACGATGTATTAAAAATAAAATGCCAAAATACGCTATGTTGGCATTAGTACACTGGTAAAGCCCACGTGAATGCATAGCAAATGCATTTTTCTGTTTTCTTTTCTTTTTTTAATGAATACAGCTCAGCTCTTGAACAAGTTCAGAAATGTAATATATGTGCTAGAAAGAAAAATGGAACAAATGACTCTGATACATGAATCAATTGAACATTCCTTTGAAAAGCATATTTTATTCCTGCTTCTGTTAGGCAGCTCTTATTATTGATGACAGTTGAGTTAGTTAAATAAAGCTTTCACAGTAGGTTACTAATTACATCTACTTCATTCTCAGAATGCCTGACTTCAGACCCTGGGATCTCATTAGTAGATGTGGCAAATTGAAAACTCTGCTTGTACCTAGATGGTGAAAATCTATACCAAAGAACAGAAACTTCACCATTTACTTTCTGCTGAACTTCAGTTCTTCATCCGTTTGACACAGTATAAAAAAAATACACTGAACACTTAAAAAGCATTCTGAAACTAGGATGTGGGGGCAATAGAAAAGTTCACCATGAAATTGTGTATTCAGATACAAAGGCAAAAGCATAAAGTAAATAAAGCACAGGCTTTTACAGTTAGGCTGCTTTACAGGTTCAAATATTTGATAATTAAAAATAATTAAAACTTCGTGTTAAAACGAAGAACCCTAGAAAAAAAATAGAGAGCATAAAGGATTTTGTCTCCTGTTTTATCTCTGTATAAACAGAAGTAGGTCATTTTGGAAACTGAAGCACAGACAAGCTATCTGTAAGATGGAAAAACATAAGTCTAATTTATAAGGTTACAGATGAATGAGTATTGTATCCTGTGGGATCACTCCCTGCATTTTGATATTAAGACAACAGAAGCAGCTAAAACAATATAAACTGTAATGCAATACGAACGACATACTAACATGCAATTTCTTTTTCCAGTCTACAGAGGCTAAAAACTCCCTGCTAAATACGAATAGATGTTAATATTCAGATACTTTGTCCGTTATAAATATAATGGAATACAATAAGTATATGAATTATATTCATTACAGAGCAATACAAATGTAAATACCAATCATCATAACAATTACAAACCATAGTTATTGAACTTTAAAGGAAAAATAATTTTGCCACTTGAAGAAATGAATTAGTCATTCTATTATTATTTGGGGAAATTTTAAATCAATATAGTAAAGTTTACAAATATTTCAAAAAGCAGCCTGTAATTTATATTTCTTACAAATAATGCCCATAATATTGTATTTATACCTAGATATAGTCTTACCTGAGCAATGAACTGAATAATCTTCACAAATATATTCAGAGGTGTGTCTCGTGGGACCACACTACGTGATCCTTTTGGGAAAAGTGCTGATACAATGCTCATGAGACGACTACAAGAATTGAGAAACAAATGTAAGAAGTGAAAAAATTGTTTTAAGAATAATTTTTTGTAATTGCCTATTTGTTGGGATTCAAATCTGAAGGAGCGTGGGATTGACTACTACATAACACAGAAAGCAGTACCTCCCATTTAAAGTACAGCCCTCTGTTGTTGCAGGGAACATTATAAAGAGTTAGTTAATACAGTGACCAAAATCCTGCTTTTGAGCTACTTAGTAACAGTCAGCAGGAGGAGCAAATGCTGAATGACTACTCCAAATTCTCACTGTGCTAATTTGTAAAAACACATCTTTTCATTCTTTTCATTTCCAGCCTGTACTTAGTGCTGGACACTTCAGATCCTATTTGTTACGGTATAATTAGTGCCTGTTAACTAAATTTCCTGCTTTTTATCTCCCCATCCACTTATGTCATCACACATATAAAAAAGAGAGCGTGGACCCTCTTCATTCTCCTCTTCAAACTAATCAAGTTCCTCTGGTTTCCTCTATTAAGATGAAGTCTTTGTTCCTCTACTTATCCAACAAGCCTACCCCCGAGGTGACTTTGGGATCTTTTTTAACATCACAAGGGAAAAAAAGCAACTTCAAATCCCTTGCACAATGAACTTACCTTTGAGTTACAGTGTTGCTTTCACATTTTATTCTAATAACATAAACCCACAACAACCTATACAAAGATTCCAGTGCAACTCGGGACATTTTAGGATCTTTATTCTGTAAAACAGAAGAAAAATACAGTTACTGTTGCCTGCGAGACATTCAGAAAATCATACTATTACTCTTCTGACTTTTGAGAATATTTTCCACTTTTTTTAAGAATGAAAGCTGACATGTTTAATACCGACTATAAGTTTTACTGTGTATATTTAAAACCAAGCATGCATTGCATATTTCCAATACTACTTAGATACTTAACTAGTCATTTCAGATTGCTTTATACACCTTTCACCCTGAAAGCAGAAGATTAACTAACAGTCCTCAGGATGAACACCGGGAGCATATTGCCTCAAAGAACTTTTCTTATTAAGTAAGTGATACCCACTTTATACCAAACTAACTAATAGTTTTCTGTAAAACATGGGAGTAGCTGCTTTGGATCAGGCACAAAGTCCATCTAAGTCCAGTATTCAGTTTATGAAAGCAGACAGTAGCAGGTGCAGAAGAAAAAGAGTGCAGGGCAAGCATTAATAAATTATGCATGGTATGAAATCCTTTTTCCTCCTAAAGCTTCTTGTAGGAGCTTAACTTTGCTCCTTCTAGCTCTTTCACTGTTCAGAACACTGAGTGACAGTAACGTTTGTCATACCAACTCCAGTAACCTCTCTTTTTTAGCTAAGGACGCTCACTGTATTTATAATCTTGAAGTGTTCAATAGGACTCCTGGAATTCACCATTAGTATCATGAATTGGGAATAAATGACCCCCAGTTGGAACTTTTTAGGCACTGTCTCAGTTAAAAAAAAAAGATCTTTCCCATCTCTAGTGAAGTCTTGTTGTTTCAAGACAATGTTTCTGCCCGATGGCTTGATCACAATTAATTTCACTTCTTGTGTCCTCAATCACAAGCCAGCAGTTCAGAGTAGCACTGCTACTTTGTCCTTCCAGGACAAGTAGAGTGTAAATTCAGACTGCGATAGCTTTGATTTCAATCAACTTAAACTGTGCCCCTTCCCCTCCCCCCCAGTAAAAAAACAAAAAACAATTACATAATTATTTATCATAGCTTATCTATAGGCCAACAGTTCTTTATGTTCAAAGTAAGATTATGAACTCATCTGTACATGCTTTAACAAAGACTACCCATAATGCAGCATTTAGAACTTTTCTTACTAATAGTGACCCACTTGAGTAACGCTATGGTTTCCTTATATCTGATAATTCAAATGGGGAAAATAATTTACAGTTCAGAAGGAAACCAAAATTTAAAAAAAAACAAACAAAAAGTTTAGGTAGCAGACACTTATGTAACGTGGTTTAGTATGCCAGTGCTTCCTTTCCTCTTCGAGATTACTGCATCTAAAATGCAGTACACAAGTCTATGTAGCCCCACAACCTGACTACATTTCAGCATTTTTAGCTGATGTGTGACAGATTTTAAAGCATTCTCTTTTGTGGGTTGTTTGTTTTTTCCAAACACAGTCCTGTTTCAAATCCCAGAATTTTTCACATGGATAAACGATACCAGAAAACTACGGAATAAACTTTCAAGAACCGTATCTCAGTTATAAAACAAAAAAATAAGAGCAAATCTACAATGGCCTTACATGACACATTAAGACAATGAAACATATCTCAATGAAGGCAAGAAACAAAACAGCATTTTTTCCATGTTAGTCAAATGTAGTCACTTACTGAAGAAAGTACTTTTTAATACTGATGTTAAACTTTTCTTCTGTTCTGAACTAAAACATTTCCTACTTTTTAAAACCTGCAAAACCAACAGTGTAAAAGTCTTTCAAGTTAGTGCACTGCAAGTTGTCACAGTAAATCAGTTTCACATTTTTTATTGTGAAAATGCTTTCAAGTTTGCTCACATGCAAGACATTTTTTGGAACAAATTAACATTAAAAAAAAAAAAAAACCCATACATCTGAATATGTAGCTTAATGCCAGTGGAAACATGCATTGTTGTTCAGGGAAACCAGCTGTGATATTGATATGCAACCTCACAAAGTCACATTCTCATCTCCTAGGACAAACTGGTATCAGTTTTCTGACTTTCTCCTCTACTCCCTATCATGAAGAAAAGACCTTTAAGACATTCTGCGTCCTGTGGCTTCTTAACAATTCCAAGAGCATTTTTTACAGAGAAAGGAAAGTACAAAATACAATGATTAACATAAAAAAGTACAAAATACATTATTTACACGAGACAAAGCAACATTTCACTGAGTTATAACAACATATTAACTCACCTGCAGTGTTTCTATTTGTTTTCTGATACTGTTGTTAGATGGCATCTAAATAAAGCAATGTGAGACAGCAAAACATAACAAACATGAGAATGGGAGGCACATGCATGTTAGATGAAAAAAAGCACAAAAACAACAGATAGCTGTATACTAAGGACTCTATTCAGTAGAAATACTGTTTTTTCTATAGTGGCAAAAACGTTCCTGTACTTTCCTTCCTCTCCCTGTAAGACATACGGATGCCAGAATCAGTTTTCTGACAAACCTGCTAAAATTATTTTGTCTAATTACTAGTCAGAAAAGCAGGCAAAATGATTTTGCAATAAGGACTGGTGTTACTGTCTGCTGAACAAATTCAAAGACACTTAGCTCTCCTGAGCTCAAAGCTACAATGGCAACCCAGTTAACATGTGGATTGAGGTCAGAGCTGCATTTGCCAAGGGACTCTATTTGGTAGCCTCCAGGTCTGAACCAACACTTAGTACTCACTTATCTGCTATTTGCATTGGTCCAGGCCCAGAGCTATTTAAGCCTTCCTAAGGATAACTAACAGGGCGTGTGCTGAAACCAAGTGCAAACAGTTTACAAGGACAATAAATCTTGCTAGATCGGGATTCAGAGTACCTTCAGGAGTGTTATCAAAGACAATGTAGCTGCCAAATGAAGTAACTGCACTGAAATACCGCAGGGTGTGAACACAGTGCACCAGTTACTACAGAGAGACTGTCAAGGTGTGAGCTTTCACCCCACCGAAACGGGAGATGGCTTAACTTTCCCCCAGCGAAGTGTGCCCACAGGGCATTCCTTGCCAGACAGAAGAATGCACTTGGCATTCCACTGGCATGGAATGAACTGAGCACCATGAGTTCACAGCCTGTGTCACCTCTTCGGTCTATGTTCATTGTACAGCATTCCTGTGACAAAGTCTTGGTGTTACAACTGCTGCAATTCTTAACTTCCCTAGTTTCCTCCATGTGACACGGCTAGATGAAACTTTTTAGCGCTCCAAACTATCTCCCAAAAACTGTCAGCATTACTTCATTAAGTAACATCAAAGACGCTAGAGATGATGGGATCCTGATTGCATCTTACATACTTAATAACTGAAAATAAATAACTAGGAAATGAGGAAATAAAACGGGGAAAGGGAAATCTAGAAGACTAAACTGCTGTGAAATTCAGATTTATAAATTAATGAGATTACTTATTACAGATTGCATGCATTTAATTAGCTTCAGAAACAAAGGAACACATTCATTCACAAGACACAGGAGGATAGTAAGGGTGTAATTTTTAAGATTAACCTCAGAAAAGTTTCTGCATAAGCTAGGCACCCCCCACCCCCCCAAAAAAAAACCCTATGGTATTTGATAGGCCAAATTAAAGCAACACCGAAAACATCCTAAATAGCTCATTGACGGCAAAGCATCAGGACACTGCAAATTCTGAGTTGCAGAAATTCATATATAAAATTTCTGCTGAATAGAGCCTTACAGTAAATGTGTTAAGCTGTTAGTAGTTAACAAAACTAAAAAAATATATATAAAATGCATGCTACCAGTTAAACTCACTGGCTTTTATAGTTTTAATACATCCATTATTAGCAATGGACATTATGCCAGAAAAATGCAATTCCTAGATTGTAAGAATTTTTTAAAAAGCTTTAAAACAAAACCAAAAGAAGCCTCCATAAGCGAAATAAACAACATAAAAAATCCAGGCAAATATTGCAAGAGAGTGTTAGATGAAATATATACAAAAACCCAACAAGCAACAGAAAAGTGTGAAAGATGTCGTGAAAACAAAATGATCCTTAACAATCCAAGCAGCTAACCCTGTTTCCATTAGACTTCATGCTGGTTTATATATTTTACTAATAAGCTTTGGAATCATCACTCATACCTAACCAGAATGAATATTGTGAAGGTCAAACAAAGAATTTATTAAAATTATCAAAATCAATACTTAGGCAAAATCATGAACTATGTTAATCAAAATTATGGAAAGAAAATGTACAACAATTAAGATTGTAAGTAACTTATGAAAAGAAATTTTTAAGCATCAAAATCTCTACATTTTATCAGTCAACTTTCGTTTACAATGCTATCAACCGAAGCCACAAGGTTAAAGGGACACTGTAATTTTTATATGGAAAATACACATCACAAGCTGTAGACATTATTTATTTTCTGGACTAGAGATTTATTTTCTGTCCCTTCAGTAAATGAAATGAAGAGAAAAATTATTTTCTCAGATGTAATCTTCACAAGAAAAATTACACTTTGTACTTTCTCTAGTAGATGACAGCATTTATTAGCAGACACTTCTGTAGATTTTACTCAACAAAACTGAAGGCCCCCATGAGGGAGATATCCATTTCCAGAATTACATAACATCATAAAAAGTTTACTATTAATGGAGACTTAAGACATTATTATTGTTTTTTTTAATGACAGTTGTCCTTTAAAATAGCTAAGTACTTATATTTATTTGGCAGTAGGTGTCTGAGAACATATCGGAACAAATGCTACTGATTTGCAACAGTTTCTGAATTGAAAAGGACTCTTACCTTTAGATGTGACAAACAGTTCTGCAGGAAAACGTGCCAGTTATTTAAAAAAAACTGTTTCTGACTGACACACAACAGGCAGGTGATCAATGGATACAAAGCCTATGAGTAGGGGGGAAAAAGAATCGATCAAATTGCTCTTAGCAGACCTCCCAAGTCTTGTACATCGAGAATGAGACAGAGCTGGTTCCTGTCTCGGGCTCGCACAGCAGCTAGGACTGGTCACCAGGTTAGCATTCTGCTGCAGCCTTTGCCCTGCACTAGGACACGTCTGCTAGCCAGGAGTGGGTGCTGCAAGCTGTGTGCTGCAGAGCTCACGGTATTAGCACCAGGAGACCACAGTGGAGCTCATCTACCAAGGCCTGATCTCAAGCAAAGGCTGCTGGCAGATCTCACCCTTCTTACAATATTCTCTTTCCCTGCAATCATGAGAGTCATTTCACAGGGTCTTCTGTGCTGGGAGAGGGAGCAAAAAACCTATCAACTCAGTAAAAACTGAGGCAGGATTGAGGTTGTCAGACATTTTACTGCTCCTCAAGGTCTACTTTGATTTATCAAGAAAAACTAGTTTGATAATGACTGTAAATATGCAAACTAGAATGATCTAGCTTTGCTTTTTTAACATAAGATTTGTTTAAATGTCATATCCCTTAACAAAATACACAACAATTAATACCAAATCTGACTGTATATTATCTTGTTACGGAACAAAAATTATACAAAGAGGATAAATAGGTAAATTGTAATCTTGACATAACTAGGTGTCTGACTTCATAAATAAAATTTAATTGCAAATACTATCATCAACTGTTATTCTTCCGCCATGGGTGTAACTATATGTAACAATGTACATATGCTTTATATGCTTAAGTAAAGCTCACGCTTCCATGAAGAGTCTCCGATGTGAAGGAAGAATAAATGATATTAAACTCACTTGCTTTTACTGAATATGTCTATTTGAATGCCAAATTTATCTCTGTATTTCCAGTAAAATAAATCAACTTGAAATATGGCTGCCAAAATCATCAAGAATTCCCAAATAATGCAATAAAAAGAGATTTAAATCCTTGCTAAAATGTAGTCATGGAGAAAGAAATCTGTAGAGATTTCTATCAGAAAGAGGTAGTAAAATACTTTGGAAAAAGAACAGATTACACGTGGAGGGGAAAAAACCAAGCAGAACAAGACTATTATTTTGCTGGAAAGTCTTGCCTGCCACTTCTATTTTTTAATTTAACATGATATAAATATATGAAGTCCCTGTATGTAAGTTCTTATCCGAAGAGACATCAGGTTAAATAACACTGTGCTAAAATGAACTAAAACAAGAACAAGTATCAATATCAAAACAATCTCACAAGTGAGATAACAGCACCATAGCTTGCACAAAGAAACAGATAAATATCAGAGCAAATGCAATATATGTAGCATTAATTGGATTGTACTTGAACTGAAGAGTTGAGATTGAAATTAATACAGCTTTTAACTTAAGATAATGCATTAGCTTAAAAGCCTATGAGGAACAAAATGGACAAGTTGAAATATTTCTTTAAAATACCAGCGAATGCTTCTTTCTTGAACTCAAGTCAAAGGTAGTCTGATAAAGCATCTCCACAAAATTTTTCAAACATGGCACATTCACTTCATTTTTAACAGCCTATTAAAAAAAAATACACACAGAAATTGATTTAAAATCTTATAAAGAAGGTATTTAAAACATGCACTAGAATGTTCATGAATTTAAGAACATTCAAAAGTTGAATCTCACGTTGGCTAAGTATTTGATAACACTGTCTGAAATATAAACAGAAGGGTAATGAACTACCATCACAGCTACAGAAGTTAAACAAACAACCAACTACAAAACATTATTTTAAAAACATGGTTTGTGTTCCGTAATTAAAGAATAGAATGTAAAATATTTGCCACCATCTAACAAATAAAACTACACTGAAACCCTTTAAAAGTACGATTTAATGTATTTCAAAAATAACAACCATTACTTTTTCATTGTTCCCCTTTTTCAGTGCTTCCCTTTTCTTTTATATCCCCCAATTGTGAAAAACTGAAAACTGGAAAGAAATGATACACAGATCACTAGGCAATCAACAACACAAGTGGTCTTTGTACAGTTTGCAGAATTAATGAAGGAGATGGACACACCCCTACGCTTTTATTGCCCAATCCATTCTTGGATTCAAAACAGCCTTCTCTCCACTCCGCTCATCTCTTACCCTTCTCTCTGAATGCCTCTTATAATCAGTTTCAGTGTAATTTTGATGTACTACTCTGTTCTTTGATTTTTCTGTAGTTATTGAATTCTGGCCTTTTTGTTTGGTTTGGTTTTTGTTTTTTTTTAGTTTTGTTTCGTTTTGCTTTTCTGGAAGAAATTATCTATAAAAGTAAGTTTGGTAATTGCATGTTCTTTACAACACTGCAGAAGCAATCACATTTACTTTCATTTTGTATTTTTTGACAGAGAACCAGAAAGGTGAAAGTGATTTTGTCATTTCTCCATTTTTCCCAATATAAGCTTTTATTTATTTATTTATTTATTAGATTTTTATTGCAGAAATAAGAGTTATTAAAAGATATATCATGTCCAAATTGCTAAGAACAGTCTCAACACATCCATGATGCGGAGACAAAAAATACTGTATACTGCAAGGTGTAAAAACTCAAAAAGAAAGAATTGAGAAAGAAGTTTTACATTTTAAATGACTTTTGTCATGTCCCCAAATTATTTCTCTTTTGCTATTCTTAAGATATAAGTTGTTTGGTACTTCCCCTAGTGTCACATGGTAAATTGGAGCCAGTTGTTGCCAACACCACATTACTGCTTTCGGATATAACCTTGAGCTCATAGATCAACTGCAAGTTCCGCTCTGTAAAATATTCACTCATCCATTACACCTGGAGGGTCCAAATCTGGTCGTATTTTTAAAAAATGCCTGAATGACTCAGCAGGAGAACGACAGTAACGAAGTCATCATGCTGAAATCCAACAGCTTACTCACTAGTGATTTTCTGCACCCAAGATCACAGCAAATCCAGATTCAGTTCTTCCGCCTACTTGAAAAGATTCAAATTTGCACCTCACATAGAGAATGACTAAACCTCTCAACTCTATTCCCACCTGGAATGGGGTTCTCAGCTTCTGTTTAAGAAGCGCCATTTCTATGAAATGATTAAAGATTCAATGCGTCAGAAAGAAAGAAAGATCAAGACTCCCTCACCAACTGCTGAAAGCACTGACTCAGCCACTATTTGTAGGAAGAGACCCACGGCTCATCACAGACACACGCACCACACAGCTGATATGCGTGCCTCTGTGACTACCACAACCTAGTTCCAATTCCAATGCTGCCTCTGTCCAATCAATAAATGTGTGGTTTTTACTATTTAAATTACAGTTTTGTAAACTAAAAGTCATATTTACCTAAATGCTAAGTACTTCTTCTATTCATCCCTCACTTGACCTGTCAAGCAACTATGCAATTCAAAATCACAAATGCATCTACCTCTCATCAAGTTAGGTCATTCTTCTCAAGAAAAGAGAAGAAATATGCCCAGGAAAGACTAAAACTTTAGTCAATAAACAGTTACTATCAATACCACATCTCTGTGGTCATGCCTTAAAATGAATATCGTCTCCATTTTAACATATATATTTTTTAAGTTCCAAAGTTAAGAAATCTAGAGAAGATGAACATATCCTTGCAGGTCAAGACAAGACAGATACACTTCAAAGAGAAAGTAGAGGTCAAAGATACTCCTCTATGCTAGATTTTTTCTTCTTCCACAGGAGCACACACTCTCCCTGCCTGACTGTAAAAATGTTATATATATCAGTTAATTCTAGAAAGAACGTAGAGATTTCAGCTAATAAAGAAAGTCAGTGGGATCTCTAAATAAGCAAAATATTAAATAAATGAAATTTCAGTCTTTTAGAACAAGTATAACACCGCAGTGTTGTGATATAAGAATCAAGGAAATAGAGTGTTAAAAAGTCCTGAAAATACATGGGGAAACCAGCTAATCTGCAAATTCTACCAACGCACTTCCCTTCAAAAGTTTACGCAGACGCTCATAAGTAACTTACTTAGTGGCATTTTAAATATGTAAAAATGCAATATAATGAAGATTATTGGAAGCAATTTTATAATGAGAGCTCAACTGTAAAAAAGGAAAACGGAGGGAGGAAAAAAAAAATACTTACAGCAGCCACAGGGATAAGAATTTCCACAAACAAACCAGCAAGTGCATGTTTTATGTCTTTATCTTTTACTTCCAGGAAGTACTGGGCACATTCCTTTGTGATAAAGAATTAAAAAAAGTTTTTGAAAAAAGAAGAAAGACTTAGAAGTGTCACGATACCGTAAATATTACTCACAGTAACACATCAACTACTAGTTCAAATTTTGAAAATTACTTTCTGTGATAATAACAACTTTAAAAAGATTGGAAACTTTAAATACCTTTTGGCCAGGAACTAATAAAAAGTTGAAAGGGGAATGTTTTTTTCTATTCAGAATAAAAAAAGATGCACATTTTTCTTCTACTTGCCAAAAATAAATACTTATCCTACACTAAAATCATTATAAACTAATATTTTACATTTCTATGCACTCATTTGAATTTCCAATGTGACTTTGACACAAAGATGCAAAAACAGTTTTACAACGGAATAAATATCCATACACTTGTACGCACAGTTCAATGTACAAAACTTGAAAGAAACTGAACTATCCACTCATGTGGTAGACTTCTCAGGACTAATGTGAAGATCAATGGTTGTTTAACAGCTAAACAATTTTTCAATCCACAGTCAATAGAAGCAAACAAGATTCGAAATCTCTCTGAAAATGAAGTGTTTTTCAAACAGAAGTGCTTCTTGGTATTTCAGCTATTTAAAAAAAGATATCTCAAGAAACTTTTTTTTCAACCTACTTTCATAAAGAAAAACAGTAGATTGTTACCCATTTCCATTTAGTCTCAAACAATTTCACGTATTACTGGTTAGCCACATTACTGCGACAACTCAGAATGGGTTCTCATTATGGTAGGTACTCATAAACCAAAGAGAAACAAATGATTCATGCATCTGAGAACTCTGAAACTAACAGAAAAGGATGAAGGATGACACGACTGAGTTAACTGATCACACTAAGTACTGTTGCACTTTCATGAGCTAAACAATCAAAATAATGCTTAATTCAGTTTGCTGTGACGTTCAATTACCTGCATGAACTGAAATGATGCTTCAAAATCCTCCACAGGATACATCTTTACTCGAAAAAACTTCATTCCCATAATCAAACTGATGATGCTTTGTACTACATGAGGACTCTGTTCTTTTTGCCGCAGTTCTTTTAATTCAGTGACAAACTTCTTCCTAACAGCTTGAAATCTGAACAACGGATATAGATTGCATTTATTTGCATTTTCTTTTACTTTTACATGAAGTCCTTAACTCAGAACTGATGTCTTTATTCTGTAATATCAGCACCTACAGTAAACTAAAAACAAACAAGATGAACCCTGATACTTAAAAGCTAGGCGTTTCAAGAGTGATTACCACATTGGAATACACTTGTTAACAGAACAACTATTGACAGATAGCCAGCCTCTTTTCTCTGCATCTTCAAGTTGATTCATTGTTGTACTAAAGAAAAGATTATTCCTTGATCTGTTCAATCTGTTGCGCTGGAACATGAGGAACACACATCAGTCTACATTATTTGTTACCAAGGCCACTAACAAATGCTGCTATATTAAATACTCTTCAACTCTACTATCGTTTTCCCCAGGAAAAGTCAGAGATTAAACTTACTTTGATTGAGCAAGGACCCCTGTCACTTCTGCATATAAGTCTGCAATAATATGCACATTCCCAGTGTTGGTTCCTGAATACCTAAAAGAAAGAAGAAGAAAAAAAAAAAAAGCCAGGGAAGATGTTAAAATACACCTTAAGTACACTTCTGTTTTTCTAAACTACAAGTGTGTTCGCAATTACAGACACAAAGATGACATCCCATATCCTGGAATATAACCATAAAAACAACGAAATTCTTAAATAAAAAGCATAGGTGACATTTGGGCACAAATTGGACCACAGGAAGTTTCATCTGAACACGAGAAAGAACTTCCTTACATTGAAAGTGACAGAGCACTGGCATAGGCTGCCCAGAGAAGCTGTGGAATCTCTTTCTCTGGAGATATTTAAAACCTACCCAGACACTTCCTTGTGCAACCTGCTATAGGGAATCTGCTCTAGCAGCGGGCTGGAGTAGATGACATTCAGGGGTCTCTTCCAAACCCTATGATTCTTTGACTCTATGTAAAATAGTGTTGTTTCGTTGAGCAGACACACTCTGCACAGGAAGTTTACTGTCGTTATCTAACCTCGATCCTCTTTTCTGGCTCTGGTTGGCTATGTAAACCATTCTATGCAAAATTAGCTCTGTTATTATTACATCTAACAAAGCTGTGCTGTTTCAAGATATGCGTTCAGTTTTAAATTATCAGTCATTGGTCATTTACAATATTAGCACCTATATGTTACATGTGAAGCAATCAAATGAGAACAATTACCACAATGAAGCACAGGCTGAAAATACATACAAAACATTTTATAGTATGCAGATAAAACTTACCCTTCCTTATGCTTAAAGTGCTTAAAAGCCAAGTTTAGAACTTCATGTACTAAAGGATCTGGCACTGGATGAACAGGTATCTGAAACAAAAGTGTTATGTATAGTCAAGTAACTATCCACATATGCGTGTGGATGTATGTATGAAGTACGTAAATAGGACTGTGAGGTGCCCTGCAGAAATATTTCCTACTCTCATCAGAGCACAAATCCTCTGCTGGCATATGAGGTCAATTTCATTCTGCAAAATATGAACATTTACACAACCTAAGATCTTAAAATTAAAGCAATATTGGTGACTATATAAGACTTGCTGCAAATGCAAATGGACAGAACAATAAATCTTCCTAACATTAAGTAACATTTTAAGTGACAAAATCATGCACTGTTTAAAAGGTCCTCTTTAAAGACAAAACAAAACAAAATATCAGTGGTTCTCTAACACCACCACCTTCCTCGGTTTCAAAAGGAAACAGCTGACTGAAAAACACAAATGTATTTTTAAAATACATAAAAGATTATTCTCTTGGCTACAAAAAAAATGAAGCACTTATTGCTTAAGAATTTCATGCACTTCTGTGTAAATAAAGCTATTTATTCAAGAATTTCTGGTTACTGGAACAGGCTGTTTACATGCATATATAATGCAATGAGTAATATGCAGTCATTTAAGTAAGACTTTTGCTCCTACACAGGTCATGCCCATAACACTCTCTCCATTTGCTCTGTACTTATTACAGAAGAGGCTGGATCATATCCCTTGCATGCTATATATCCAGTTTCTAAGAATTAAACAATGACAGGGCTTCCAGGAAGACAGGAAAGATTAAATGCAAATGTAAATACGTTTATTGATAGAAAGCTATCCTTTCCACACTTTGACTGCCTAAATGCAAAATACATTACAGGCAGAACGTACTTCCTTCAGATAACCTGTAAGACTACACTAAACAAAGGATTCTCTGTGGCATAGCTTGGTTCAGTGGCCCACCAAAGTTCTTTCCCAGAGAAAAATATCCTTACCAAGCCTCTTAAGAAAGAAAATTTGGGCATGGTGGGCAGAAAGCAGGCAGTACCTCTAACTGTGACTTGTGAATGCATTTTAATGCAGAGAGAATCCTGACCTTTAGCTTGCAGAGGTGATCTGGGTTAAGAACTTCTGCGGAATTTAAAGATTAAACAAAATAATACAAAATACAAAATAATGAGCATCTAGACCACTAGCCACATAGATGGCTGTTTGCTGGGTTTCTATAGATGACTGGGAAAGGATTTAGACAAATAATTTCTCTAACAGAAGAAATACGGCCAAAACACTGAGATAATTCCACATTTAGAAGTTCAACATCAGATACAGAGAATCCCCACTAAAAGGAAAGTAACTATCAAAACTACATCAGAATTTCTGTTCAGAACTTTCTTCCCTGTTTCCAAAGACTGAAGAACAAGCACTGAATTAGTTGACTCCAGAAAAAACACTTATCTGGATTATATGTGTAAAAGGTGCACCAAGAACTACAAGAATCACCATGGGAGATGTAGCTCAGGCTCTTTTCAGACTAAAAATTTGGCACCTCTCCTGAAATCTGGACCCATTAGCAACACACATGCTACTCTACAGGAAAACTGAAACCAGTTCAGAATGCAGCAAATGCTCACACAATCTATTCCATTTCTCTTTTATTTCCAGCACTGATAGAAAATTGAAGCAGGTAGGTAACATGGACAATTTCTGTATTTACTTTCTGTAAAACACTAACACATAACAGTTCGGTCATTTTAATACTGTTGCTTAACTGTGTTGCTGTGTTTGCAGCATCCCTTTAGATGACTGGTTGGTTTCTCAGCGAAGGATTGACAGCTCTGAATTGTGTTTCGCTATTTTCATTTTTCCCTGTACCACAAACATGCCATACACAACCACATAAGCACAATTTTCCTACAAATTATCTGCAAACTAAGCCATACTCCTTTTTTTACTTAATAAAGAAAGCCAATTACTTTTCATATACCTAAACATAAAAGACACAAAATATATGAGCAAACTTCCTGCTTCAACTACCTAACTCTGCTTTCAAATATTATTATGTTATTTTTCTCCTGTCAAATATATAAGAAAAAAGGCTGTTACTTGAAGCCAAACTCTGCTATCTTATGCATATACCAATGCAAATTTTATATTAACAAAACTTGCGCACATGCTACATTAGCAAAAGGCAAAATAAATACATATCCTTCCCAATTTAAAGAAATGTTACATTTTGATCTTACTATTCAACAGCTTCACACTGTATTTCAGAAGTGTCCAAGCGCACAAAAGGTGCTGAGCGTGAATAAAACGTTATTTTTACAACTTTACTTTTTATACTGCATTAGCAGTTTTGGCTAGGCAGATCCAAGAAATGAACTGAGATAAGGCAGGGCATTATTACAACCTCACATCTGCTGATCATACATATGCTCATTTTCTATATAAAATTTTAGAGGAGGTGACCAAAACTGAGATGGAAAAATAATAATTAAAATAAGTATGTCAAAGAGCTTACCTGTTTTAGAACCTCTATTAAAACTAAACAAAAAATGAAATCTACAGCTAAGTCCCTCCTTTCAAGTAGATAGTCTCTTTCACGTTGTTGGTCATCCCTAAAATAAATAAATAAATAAATAAATAAAATCAAGAACGTACATATCATACACAACTAATCACAAATATTACAGAGAAGGAGTGCACTCATCTTCCATGCAATCATAGTCAAACACATGTATAAATGCTTAGAAAGACTTTAGAGTTCGGTGCAGCACTAAGATCCCGAACCCTCTCGAAAGGACCTGCCAACAACCAAAAAAATCCCCAAAGGGAACAAACTAGCTTGAAGTAATCAGGGTCCAACTTTCTTCTTTGTATCATCCACAAAATTATTAAGTCGCTTTGTGGATATCATCCACACAGTTAAATGCAACATCTCAAAACTTCTTCCTCTGCAGATTTAGCCAGTGATACATCAAAATACAAAATGTTTGTCAAAAAAGCAACAGACAAACAAAAAAACACCAAACGCGAAGCACACTTACATTTTCTTACAAGACGCACAAAAATTAAGCAGACTTTTACAAGGAAAACTCTTACCCCTTTGATTTTGTGCTCGATCGAGGTCTGTATTCATAGGATTCATCTTCTGTTCCATTTTGACGCCTGTACCAGTCAAACAAGGTGCGTAACAAGGAGGGGAGACAGTGCTCTGCTACTGAGCTCATAGAGCTTATCAACTGAAAAAAATAAGAAAAATCGTTTACCACAACAAAGCACTCAGATCTAAGTATATACCTGTTCTATTTAAATAGATCCAGGATCATTCTTTCAGACTGGTGTTTGACGTTGTTTTATAAAGGATATAGTAAAATTTCGCAAAGTAGCAACTTCACATATAATTTTCATTTTGGAGAATAATAGTAAATATGACACAAAGTTAAGTAATATGACAAATATAGGTGGGCAAATTATTCTGAAGCTCATGGGGATCACAAAACTCTAAATTTATACAGAAAGCCCATGTGAAACCACTGAGAAAACAACAGATAATTTAGGAAGTTCCTGAATACTACCATATGCATTTCTGAAGAATCACAGAACCACAGAATGGCCTGGGTTGAAAAGGACCCCAAAGATCATCTACTTTCAACCCCCCTGCTATGTGCAGGGTCACCAATCACTAGACCAGGCTGCCTAGAGCCACATCCAGCCTTGTCTTGCCTACCTTTAAATTATGACAGATAAAAGATAACCTTTCTAAAATGAACAAGTATGTAATGGCGAAAAACATGCTTTTTTGGTTATAATGGAAACAATAATGATAATAAAAATGAACTTATTTTAGATATTCTAACTCCATGTTTAATACACTTGTCTATCTAGATCTCAAGCTATATTTATTTTCAGCCTAACTCCCCTTTCAGGAAAACAAACATAGTAAACAGTGTCAGTAAAAGGCATCAGAGAAGGAAGACCTTAAAATGGTATGAAACTTGAATTATCTGCACTTCTTTTAATTTAAACTAACAGAACTTCTCTGTGCCCAAGCATGGAAGGGAGAAAAACGACTGCAGAAAGATGGCACCAAGCAGCTAAACGCCCCAGTCAGGAGACAGTGGGGAGGCAGTCAGTCCCTAGAACCGTGGCTGGGAAAGGAAAGTTACCACGTTGTTCCCAAACGCCACACACTGATTACCTCTTGCATCTTTCAAATGAGAGATTTTGATGGAAGCCATCCTCTTGCTATAACTTACGTATTTCTCACTATTCAATACTCCAGAAACCTAAGATAATGTCAGTATCAGAATTTCTTTGCCCTCACTTAAGGCATCCTGCTTTTTCAGTTTTGGGAAAGGGATGGGGAGAAGTTAACCATAAGGAAACCTCAGAACAGTCTTTCAACTATCAGAAAACTCTACTCAACTAGTTATCCATGTCACAGGAATTAAGCAGTACTTCTGACTCTCAAAAAAAATTCTCACAGAGAACAGGTCTGAAAATTTTTGCTAGAAAAATAACAAGTGTTCTGACAACAAACATAATGAAAGAACAAAAAAAGAACTCACACACATATATAAAACCAAAATTTGTTATTATTAAGTACTGCATTTTTAGAAAAATTAGATTTTTTCTGTATCACATAATTGCTGAAGTTGTATGCCTTTTTTTTCTAGTTTTCTGCACTCAGCTTACTTGCAAAATCTATGTGTAGCTTAATATGCAAATACTAGCAATTAATAAAAATATCCTGAGAAAGACTTCTAGGGGGAAAATTGTAGAAAAAATAAATAATACTGCTGATTTACAGATTTCCATAAATGATCCCTACAATTTAGATCATTTTGCTCTTGGTTAGCTTTAAAAAAAAACAAAACTATAGCTACCAAAAAAGTTAAGCTACATCCTCCCTAAACCACCTTCCCTGCTTGTGAGTTAACTTTCACTTTGAAGATAAAAACCTCAGAACACTTTAGATTATAAATTATTCGAAGCCTACATAAGATTTACTGGGGGAAGGGGTCTTGGAAAATAAATTTATACATAAAATGTCATATGCCAGTATTTGTTTCCCTTTTGGAAGGAAAGAAAAGAAAGAGGTGCATGGATGGCTCTTAACTGAACAGCAGTCAGATCCACAGACTTACGTACTATATCAGAGGAATAATGGAAGCTTAAAAAAATTCCAATAACAGAAGATACAAACAGAATATTGCAATTCATACAGTAAGAGGCTACTCAAAAACAGTTAAGAATAGGAACACACAATTAATGGGGCACTATCTCAAGGCTGCCGCTCCATAGCAAGGAAGTGGTTACAGGACAAAAACAGGCCTGTGTTACGAAGGAAGCATAGATAATAAACATGAATAAATTCAGCAGTTATTCCAGGTGTAGTTCAGTTAACCAAGTGAAATATAATAGCTTTACAGTGAGATTATACACTCAGGAAAGAATGAAGTTACACCCTGAATCTGCCTTCTGCTATAGAATCAGAAAGCATCAAGTAACTGAAATTAACATTATTTGCTTGTAAAAGCCAAACCCCCAAACATTGAAACACGAACCAATTCAGGCGTAGGCTACACAAAGCTCATAGCAGGGATACACAATCTTTTTGTCCAAACATGTTCAGCATGTTACCTACAGCAGTTTTCACTGTCATTTTCAGACAACTAACCTTCTAGTTCCTTACGATCATGGAAAATCAACTCTAAGGTGTTTTTTTTTTTTGCTTCTCCTCTATGCTTGTTTCTAACAACTCTGGTCCGGTAACTAACCTTGAGGGTTTAGGTCTTCTAAAGCCAACTCAGGCACTTAACCCACCCCAACACTGTGTAGCAGAAACACAGGCCACCTTAATCCTAGATGAACCGCCTTCAATGGCATGCCTCCTACCTGATCAAACTGAAGATCTTCACCTCTTTGAAGAGATCTGGACAAGAGCTTTTCCTGGAAGAAAAGTAAAAAGAAATATGAACCTTGTAATGCAATTCACCAAAGATAAGATTCTTCCTTTTTCAGTTATATCACAGAACAAAGAAATAACATTTAATGTAAGTACTTGCATTATTTTTCAGCTAAAGCTATTTCTGAAGACATGAAGTGTGCTCACAAAAGAAACTGAACAGGGATACAAAATTAATTCAGCAGCACAGTAGTAATAATACTAATTGTTAATAATACCGACAAACAGAAAACCTCAAACACCTCTCCCCAGCAGAAAACGCCACAGAAGTGTGCTCAATGGAGGCAGTTGGCAAGGTGGGCTGGGCTGGGCTGGGCTGGGGAGAAAAGCCATTCCCCTCCAAGCTCACAATCGGTGCTAAAGTGATCTATTGCTCAGTCCATTGCCAGTCTGCTCTTTCCCTGAGCAGCAAATGGAAAGAGCTAGAAACAAAGTCCAGGAAAAGGAGTATGTCAATAATAGCTTCCTTCATAAGGTACAGAAAATGCAATATTAATGGGATTTAATTGCAATATTTCATTGCTACCAGTATCATAAAACATACTGCTCTGTTAAAAGCAAAATTCAATTATATTCATGGCAAAATAATTCAATGTGAATTAAAGCATTGTGGGAAATGAAACAAAACGCTCATGAACTATAATAGGTACAGCTACAAGAAACACAATTTTTTTACAAGTCTCTTGCTAGGATACCTGGAAAGTTGTTTTTTTTTAAAAAAGACAAAGTCTCATATTGCAGGGCCAGTGATGTACAGATTGGCTTGCTAAACCATAAACCCAAGTGCCAGAATAACAGCCTTAAGTGTATACTAAAAAGTAGTAAGACATGTAAGGAACCAGTGAGCATTACCAGCTAATTACAGACACACTGAAGTACTTTGCACTTCATTATGCATAAACCAGAAATCCCTCTATCTTTGATAAGGAGAGCAGAAGTACTGGATGTAAGAAGTTAGAGGAGCCTGCGGCTGGCGAGCCCAGGGATTACACAGCCCAGCAGCAGCCACCAGGTGGGACACCGCAGCAGCACGCAGCTCTCAGCACCTCGCTGGAGCTCAGCAGCAGCACACCACTCACAAACAACAACTGCTCAGTAGCATGGCATGGGGCAACACCCTTCTGCCACGCTGCTGATGGAAATTTACAAAGCCAGCACCGCCTGGCCTTTAACTCCTGCAAGACCAAAGCAGACAGACTACATGGGAAACGGATCTGGACTGGGGTTGGGTGTACCAAGCTCAGCATTCAAACTGCACAAATAATTGTAATCCCATTGATTGCATGAGAAATGTTCCACCCTATATAAACACTGTATATTGCTGAATGAGCTGAAGGAAAATGAACTGGAAAATTATTTCCTGAGAAGAAGTGGACTTTCAAATCAAGTGGGGAGTTCCTATAAAACAACTGGTAGAGCTGAGGCTCCTTCAGCCTCCCTGTGACACAGCGCCTGGCGTGCCATGTTTTCACCACAGTCCTGCAAGACTATTAAAAAGGTGAACAAACACTGAGGTTATTATATCCATTGCATGCGTCTAAAACCAGAAATAGCTAAACAAAAGAACACGCACACACACACACAAAAAAAAGTGAAATCATCCAGAAATCTTTAGACAAAAAAGCCCATGTCAACAGATAGCACACTATTTTAAGGTACTTCTAAAAATTCAGCTTTTTTTTTTCCCCTCTATCACCACAGTTGCTTACCAAACAAACGTGACACGGC
This sequence comes from Pavo muticus, assembly GCA_016647715.1. Classification (NCBI taxonomy): domain Eukaryota; kingdom Metazoa; phylum Chordata; class Aves; order Galliformes; family Phasianidae; genus Pavo; species Pavo muticus. The sequence continues at coordinate 48,492 of JACDJE010000008.1, forward strand.
CAAATAGCACTCTCTAACCCAGTCACAGGTTTATCAAAGCCTTTGATTTATTTGCACGGCTTTCAAGTTTATTTTCTTTCAAAGTGTTTTTCTGACACTGCTGTCTCACGTGAAATTCAAAAATCTATCCAACAGCATGAAGAAAAGGTCTGGGAACTTTCACTGAATTCATAATTTAAGGTTTATCTTTCAAGCTTCCTGACGTTCAGAGACAGATGGAAGCAAAAGGTCTGCATTTATCTTTTACAAGAGAAATGAAAAAAAACCACTACTGAATTATCCGAAGAGCAGTTTGCATCTGCTGAAAGCAGAAATGTCAACATATGGCAGGCAGCAATGACCAGGATGTAGACGTGTGTGTGTGCTGTGCAAACAGTTGTGCTGGTGGAAACAGGTCCCACCCGCTGGCCTCACTCCAGTGCTCTCCATTGTCAACCCCAGAAGCCTGCACACCTTGGCATGGCAGTGGAGCTGCTCAGGTACAACAGCTAAGTTTGCACACTTGCTTCCCTCAGCCTTCCCTTGCAAGTGCCCACAGGTACCAACAGAGATTTGTTTCACATTTGGGGAAAGTTGCTTTCATGCCACTCAGTTATCTTTTCTCAGCTGCAGAACTACCAAAACAAAACATGAATCTTATTTGAGTCCTTTCTCTTTTAAAATGAAATACCGACAGAAAAGACATAAATCAATGAGAAGCAACATTATACAGAGTACCCTAAGAAAATTCACAACCAGAGAAACCACGTGGTTGCTTTTGGGAATCACAACTCAGCTCCTGAACGAGCAGCATAACTGCCTTCCCCGCCCCAGCTGTCCCACAGTGACTGTTTTCCATCCGCTTCTGCTCCCCTGCTGGCATGGGCAACTGCAAACTTTAAGTGCCTAGCTTCTAACTTTAATGGCTCCAAACACCATCCAACAGCCTGGCTCCATCTAACCCATTAAAGACTTACGTAACAAATATATATGTTCTCCACATAAACTTCATTAGTTGCAGCCACATCATCTGACAAAACCAAAACAAACTAAAATAGCAAGGGGCTTTCTTCTCTTCCTGCAAAATCTTTTCTCCAATCTCAGCCAACAACTTTCCATTGCCCCTTCAAACTTTCATCATCTTTTCTAAATGTCAAACACTAGAAGAGAACAGTCAGTATTTATCTCAAATGCTACATACAAAAATAAGATCACTTTAGCACTTCCTTTCATTCAGACAACTTTAGCATTCCCTTCCATCTCTTCATCCTGTATGGGCTCAGGTTGTTTTACTTTTCCATAGCTTCTAGCACCTCCTTTAAATTGCTGTTTGCCTGTATGGTTTTTCCTTCTTGTCAATATAAAATCAGGAATGCTGGCTATGTACCAAAACTTACACCTGACTGCATTACAATGCATTTTGTTCAATTAAATTCTAAAATTTAGCAAATGAGCCCAGACAGAACTGTTAAAAAGACTTACACAAGTCACTGTTCTACCAATAATTAACATTTCATATCTTCTCCTAAAGAATGTCATATGTACTGTATGAACTCAGAATACAGTATTAGAATCTTATTAATAGATGTTGATTAATTCTTGCAATTACCCTAGAAGTTCATGAGACAAAAGATCTGGGGGACCACATTTCATCGCATAGTGCCTTATTTCACAGGTTTACTAATTTCTAATCTGGTGAAAGCTCTGATTTTATATGATTAAACCTTTGTTTAAATAACAGTTAACAGCGTGGCAGAGAGGCGCAGCCCAGGATTGTTGTCAGAGCACTTAATCCACTCCATGGACACGTTTTGCAGCACAAGCGCACGCCAGGGCTACCTACTACACTTACCATGCTATTCAGTATTTCAGTTCAGAGATTTAACTCCAAACCAATTGCATCTGCAGGAAAAGAGCTCTTCAGTCCATTTGAATTATAGATGCAAAAGTCCTGGCCAAACGCTATGTTTAACAAACAAGTTGTAAAAAGATACTCAGTCAGCGTTCACTGGTTGCCTTCCTGTTTGCTGCCAGCATCACCACTCCACACCTCTCCTCTCTGTGCCTTCTGAAATCACCCTTGAGTATTTCTATGTGTGTTTTACTGCAAATACTGCTGTAATTTCTTACCAAACCCTCCTGTACTCTTTGATCATTGTAATGCCAATAAGGAAACAGTAAAGTTATGTTTAAATTGTATACTTGTCTGGTACACACACAGGTATACTTACGCACAATGTATACTTAAATAGGTGTGTATAACGAAATGTTTTCTTTTCCTCGGCCTTTCATCTGATCTCACCTGAAGATAACTCAGTCAGTGGTACCACAAAATATGTTTGGCTCCTTTTTTTCTACCTTTTTTTCCTGCCTCTTAAAACTATAACATTTTTCATAGTTCCAAAACTGGGGTCCAAGCACTCACACGTGCTTTCTACTTCAATAGGACTACTCATTATAATGAAAAATGCTTCTGCAAGCAACTGTTGCACACAGAGGCCTTTCAATTTAGTTGATTTTCCAGTTAATATTTCAAAATATTTTTATCTTTAGCTTTTGACTAAAAGGTCTTCAGATTTCAACACCCAAATTCATTGCATGCCCAAACTACTGTGTTCCCTTGTCCTGTTTTGCCCAAGAAATACTAGCACAGAGACTGTAGCTCACTGCATATATGCAGGAAAGAGGGCAGGGGAGCATGGGATGGATACTCTTAATATTATAACTATTCAAAGCTATTTGTAGGAAATGGACATCTAGAACAAAGGTTTATTTGTCAGTGTGCCCATAATACAGCATGATCTTGATCCCATGCCTTTGGCACAGCATGGTCACGATCACTGCCCACTGGTGTGTTGTGAGAAAGGACAGTCTATAACAGCAGTTAATGAAAACATTCAAGACATGGTCACGCTGTGGAAATATGTTAAATCCTTGCAAGCACACAAAGTTATAAGGCTACTAACATTTTAAATTTTTACAATTGCATCCAGCAAATGAGTGATTTTGCAATTTATTATTTTTTTTTTAAACTTAAAAAGTAAGTACAAGTATGGACAAGAATACTGAGGAACTGAGCAATGTCAAGAATGCTACAAGCTGCATTATGCCACAGAAGACATAATCTGTATATTAACTTCCATTTCCAAAAATAATATAATTTTAGAAAAAGTTCTGAAAGTTGCAATGTATTCTGTGTGATTTGGAGAATAATAAGTGTCTTGGATTGCCCACTTAATTCCAGGATTGTAAATCACTTGTGTATATTTAAAAAAACAAACAACAAGACAAAAAAAACCATCTTGAAGGGATACTGATACTGAGTCAGAGTTCGTGCAAAGTAAAGATCACAATTGAGCATGGTTTCCAATTAAAAAAGTATATATCTATTTATTTCAAGAGCATGCCATCTAGATCAGTCCTGGTGAACACAAAGCTGAACATGAGCCAGCAATGCGTGCTTGAGCCCAGAAGGCCAATTGTATGCTGGGTTGCAGCAAAAGAGGAGTGGCAGCAGGGAGAGGTGGGTCCTCTACTCTGCTCTTGTGAGGCTCCACCTGAAGTACTGCAAGCAGGTGTGGAGCCCCCAAAACAACTGAGACATGCTATTGGAAATGGTCCAGGAGAGACCATGAAGATGACCAGAGGGCTGAAGCACCTCTCCTACAGAGACTGGACCTAGGCTTCTTTAGCTCGGAGAAGAGATGGCTGCAGGGAGACCTCACTGAGGCCTTCCAGTGCTTGAAGGGTGCTTATCAGCAGGAGAAGAAATTACTTTTTAATGATATAATAACAATAGGACAACGGGGAATGGCTTTAAACTGATAGGAAGGAGATTTAGATTACATGCTAGGAAGAAAATCCTTTACTCAGAGAGCGGTGTGGCGCTGGCACAGCTGCCCAGAGAAGCTGTGGATGCTCCACCCCTGGAGGCACTCAAGGCCAGGATGGATCGGGCCCTGGGCAGCCTGAGCTGGTGGGGGGCAGCCCTGCCCACAGCAAGGGGTTGGAACTGGATGGGCTTTAAGGTCCCTCCCAGTCCAAACCATTCTATGATTCTGTGATTACAAACAGAATTTTGCATTTTACCTAATCTGCAATATATACAGGATACCGTGTTCCTCACATGTTAGTGTCAGTGCTAACTTACTTGGCAAACACACCAAATGCATCTTTCTTTGAAATTCTATTTTCAAAAAAATATTAGTTCAAAGGAACACCAACAGGAAACATGCTTTGTAGCAGTAATGTAGGAACATTTTCTGTAGCCACTATTTCCTTTTGTAATTTTACAGAACTTATAAATACCAAGAGGCCTTACTTCCAGTAAACACTTACAACCGTTTTGAAGGAAGTCAATAAGACGTTATCTAGGTAGCAATCCTGTTTGCAGAAGCCTGTTTATTATTGAAGTAATCCCTGCAAAAATTGAACAGTATCTGTGGATGTTTTTTTCAGTTACCACAGATACGATATATCAGTTTGTTTTAGGAAGAAAAAAAAAAAGAAAAACAGAACCATTTCGAGGGATATTACAAAAAAAAAGGAAAAAGGACTCACCAAAGGTTCAGCCATTACAACTTCAATTTTCTTTTCAGCCTGAACAGCAAATTCAGCGAAGAGGCTTTTGATGACATACTCGCCAGGTTTTACATCTGGATCAATAGTAATGTTAGACATGATGATGCCTCTCTTTTCCCAAGTGGAAGCAACACTTGGAGAAACTCTGCGTTTATTTACTCTGCTGGGTGGCGTGGAGGCTATTAAAAAGAAGAAGAAAAGAAAAAGAGTGAGCTATAAAGCAGAACTTCTAAATAACGACACTTCTTAGAATCACAGAATCACAAGGTTGGAAAGGACCTACAAGACCATCTAGTCCAACCATCCTCCCATTACCATTGCTACCACAGCTACTAAACCGTGTCTTGTAGCTCCTCATCCAGACGCCTCTTGAACACTGCCAGGGACGGCGACTCCACTGGGCAGGCCATTCCAGTGCCTGACCACTGTCTGAGAGAAAAAGTTTTTCCTTTTTTTCTTGATACTTTCCCATCCACCACATAAATGTATCTACACAGTATATTCTGTATCCCAGAAGGAAACACCCAGAAGCCTTTTATTTTGCATTTGATAGGAAATTCCACTCTAAGGTTAGATCAGGGAGTACAGCATAACCTCTTTTTATTACTGATAAAATGCAAAACTGCCTCAAGGTGTGTGAACAGCCTCATTCTGAACATAACTGGTTAATGACCACGATAAAATATGCAGACTTAAATATACAGCGTCTTCAGTTCAAGTATGGCTAAAGATCAAAAGTTCGATTTGTAGGACCACCTCCCTGTATTGTGAGATGCATCTTCCTAAGGTGACGTTTATAAACCATCTAAGTTCAAGGTTCTACTTGGGCTACAAGAAATGCCTCTTTGCAACTTCTGTCTGCAATTTGATTTTTCCAAAAATAATGCAAGCTCCTTCTAGAGATGTCACACTACTTTTCTCCACTCTTGTGGTTTAACCCAGCCAGTGGCTAAGCACCACAAAGTAGTTTGCTCGCACCCACCCCCACCAAAGTGGGACAGCAGAAAGGAATGGAAAAAAGGTAAAACTTACGGGTTGAGATAAAAACAGAAAAGGAAGGGAAACTGTAATAATAATAACAACAGCAATAATAGAATATACAGAACAAGTGATGCACAATGCAATTGCTCACCGGCTCCCCACTGTCCGATGCTCAGCCAGGCACTGAGCAGCAGCAGCCTCCTCCCCCCCGGCCAGTTTTTTCTCAGCATGACGCCAGTTGGTACAGGACATGCCTTTGGCCAGTCTGGGTCAGCTGTCCCACTGCTGTCCCCTCCCAGCCCTTTGTGCCCCCCCCAGCTCCTTGCTGGCAGAGCCGCACAAGCCGAAACAACCTTAGCTCCGTGTAAGCACTGCTCAGCAACAACTAAAACATAGGTGTGCTATCAACATTATTCTCAGCCTAAATCCTAAACACAGCACCGTACTAGGAAAATAATTAACTGTTTCAGCTGAAACCAGGACATCCCTCTAACAAAAAATCTTGAAAACTTGTCCCCTACCAGCCATATTAAATAGCTGATCAACATATTAGTCTCTCTCTCTCTCTCTTAACAGAGCTTTCACTCATCTACTGAAATTGTCATAGGCTAAGATTGCATAATATTTATCCACTTTAAATTTCACTTTTCCTCTCTAAGCGCTTGAAAGCATTTCTTTGCTATTACCACAGCTACTATCTGACATGACTTGCAGTACCAAAAATCAGGTATTACAACTCACTGTTCAAAGTGCTTAATTCATCCGTGACAATTAGGGGAAACAATAACAATCCTCATATCGCACACACAAAATCAAAATACTTACTGGCTTATTAAGTTTTTTTAAATACTAGAAATTGATACTAAGACTTCTTGTGATACTGAGAATTTCCTGTGTGACCTACTGAAGGGAACGAACCTGCTTTAGCAAAGCAGGTTCAACAACAAAAACAACATAAGTTCCAGAGGCCCCTCTCAACACCTATGGTTCTGTGTTTCCTATTCATACTAGGATTTTCTTTTCCTATGATAGCTGTACAGGGAGTCTAATATCAGTCTGTTTTACTTTATTACTTATTGTGATTTGCCCAGGTAAGGCTCTGCAGGCTTTCTGTGGTTAAAAAGGTGTTGAGGTGCACTTTGCCGATTTTTCTTAATTTTCAAAATTTCCATTTGTTTTCAATTTGTGCAAATGCAATTCCTACGTGCTAAATATCATCCATAACAACGCTTTTTCATTCTTCATCTCATCCGTGAAAATCCTGGTTATCGTGGAAACCAAGTCCTAAGAGTCCTTCGCTTAGAGCCTTCCCAAGTTTGCCTCTAAACCCTTCAGAATTTCTTCTGTAACTTCAGAAAGTTACCTTTCACATAATGCAGATCTCCTCAACTTCCACAGAAAGTACCCAAGCATCAAATGCATTACTGAAGCTGACAATTCCGCATGAAGTGAAATGCATGAATGGTCCCAACTACCTCGGTCTCTAATGAAAAAAGAAAGTTCCTCTGCTTAAGCTTGTTAGTATGTATGATCTGTGTTCTTCCTCTAAGTATTTCTAGCACAGATTTGCTACTCAAACTATCATTGTTAAGAAAAGATAAGCAGTACAGTTTGAGCAATACATGTGTTTTCCCATATATAAACCACCATATGCCCTCTTACAGACGGGAAGAAAATGCCAAAATCACACAGCTGAGTTGCCAGTAATCAGGGGGCACAGCAGGTGATGTGCCAGAACAGCCAGCACACAAGCACACCTGCCACATGTCATAATGTGCTTCAGAACATCCTGTAAGGCTTTAATCTAACTTTTTGGTCTTGGTGACAAAAGACACTGAAATATATGTGCCACACAATGCAGGCAACAAGAACTAGGAAGTGCTGCCAGGCTCCAGATCCCCACGGTGAAAACTCATTACAGCAAAGTACACCAAGGTTTTTGGGAAGAGACCAAAGTGCCTGCAACAAAGAAAGACAACAATCCAAAACACCTAACTTGAAAGGAAAACTTTTTTCTTATTCCTCTTACCCCTTAGCACAGGGTTTAAACACCTCATAACAAAACAAGCCCAGTTTGTCTCCCTACAAGCACTCTGTGCCTCCTCCAACATCCATGTTCATGCCATGCTTAGACCCCAATGCTTCCAAAGGCAGCAAAGGAAACGAAACAGATATGTTATGGGTCAAGAGTGAAAGCACAAACACACGAGGACAGAAAAGGAGAAAAGAAGCAATGTATCCTTCCTAGCCTCAGCAGGTAACAAACAGAAACACCAAGTTTCTGAGCTTTACAAAACAAAAGAATGTTGCAACACACAGCGATTTTGAACAACTCCCCTTTCACATTCATCAAACATTCATCAACAATAAAAGTTTTTTTTTTTTTTTAAGTGCCTAAATTGGAAAGACCTGAAGTCTTGTAAAGACAAGTAAACTAAAGTTTCAGGTACTAAGGTACCTAAAAGCTAAAGTATCCAACAGATATTACATATTTCTAGGTCAGCAGTTCTTTCTATCCTAAATATGAGCGTTTATAAGAAAGCCAAGGCTTTGATCTACTCAACAGTAATTTTACTGACTTCATTGTTTTAAATCACGTATGGAAGCTAAAAGAAATGGGAGAACTGTAAACTATCCCTTGAGCACTGCTAGCTGCGTCTGGTCAGAAAGAAGTTACTGAAGCAGCTGCTTTGGCTCCTTCTAGCCTTGCCTACTGGAGCGTGCCACGATGCCCAAACAACCGGGCAGAGGGCCTGGCAGCGATCGCCATCACTGCTGTCCAGCCCACGTTCCTCAGCAAGAGCTGGAACTTAGTGCCTCTGCATGGAAACTGAGCGAGAGTAACATACTTCTTAACCCATAACTCTCTAACTTTGTTCTGTGTAGGCAAGTCTTAAAAGTGTATTTACAAAATACACTTCTGTATCCAGCTTTTAAAGATGACCTTAAAAAGCCCCTGCCACTAAAGAATCCAGAAAAAGCTGAGATCTGATCATCCTCACAGTACTTTATTTACTTTGCACCAAACAAAAGTCAACTAATTCTCAATAAGAGGCCACAGAATCTCCTCCAGGTCCATCTGGCTCAAACCCTGTTCAAGCAGGGACACCCAGAGCAGGGTGCCCAGGCTCATGCACATGTGGATTTTGGAGATCTCCAAGGAGAAGACCCCTCAGCTTTTGGGCAGCCTGTGCCAGTTTGTGCCCATTGCCTCTTGTCCTGGCACTAAGTACCACTGAAAAGAGCCTGGCTCTACCCCTCTTTGCACTCTCCCTTTGGGTATCTATGGACATCGATGAGATCCCCCTCAAACTCCTCTTCCCCATGCTAAGCAGGCCCAGCTCTCCCCACAGGAGCAGCTGCTGCAAGCCCTGCATCATCTTGGTAGCCCTCCACTGGACTCTTCCCAGCGTGTCCAAGTCTCTAATGTCTTATCTCACTGACTTTAACACACATTAATTTTCAAGGATACAAAACAGCATCTCTTACTCAGGATGAGGTCCCGAGACTACTTAGGTTGATCTAAAACAAGACATAAGGCAAGCAAAGCCACAAAGCCCCAGGCTCTCCTACCTGCAGTGCTGCTAACTGCTGGATTCACAGGCACAAATCTTTCAGTTGGTAGTGAATCCCCACTCCCCACCAAAAACAAAAAAGGGGGAAAACGTCAAATCGATGCAATTACAAACAGTGCCATGAGAAGGCTGGAAGTACAGTAGATTTGTTGAAGCACCAGCATACTCAAATGGCTTTAATCTGTGAACTTGCTGAGGACTCTTAATAACTCCAGCTCTGTATATGGCAATGGTTGTGGTTTTTAACTGCTATGTCAAACCAGTAAGTTAGCTTAACATAAACAGGAAAAAAAAAATACAAAGGAGGGAAAACAGGGAGGGAGTTGATGTGTGTTTAATAAAAGGATATATATACAGTAGTTCTTTAAAGGAAAGCCAAAATCTATTATCAGATTTCTTAACTAGGTCAAACTACATGATTATCTGGTATAATTATGTTCAGTGGGACTCAGGAACTTGCAATTGATAACATTCTAAAAAGGATCTGTGTGGATTTTAAACAGCATATTTAATGCAGAAATCTCATTACAGGGTAGGATTAAATATTTTCTTTCTCCTCTTCCCTGCTACCAAAGCATTATCTGTTGCCTGAGAAAATCTAAGTTTCAAACATCGTTTTGAAGCTTAAAACTAAGGGACAGTCTGCAGCACTTCAGACAAAATGTGGAACCAAAAACCATACCGCTCGCAACAGCCCGATAAAAAAAAACTACTTTCATAAACTGCTTGAAACACTGGGCGCTATTCACTTGAAACAATATCCTGTTTGTTTGTTCCAATGTGAGCTAGTGCTACGTGGGAAATTTGGAAGCAAGTGCCCCTGAAGAGCTGAAGGAAATATCTGTTAAACAGTATTGTTTGGTTGCTAGGGACACGCCAAATTGTTTGGATAGTTTCAAGGAACAGTAAAACAATACAAAGGATAATTAGACAGACAACGCACTCCTAGGTCAAAAGGCAACATGCGCTGATGGATGTTAAGTTAGTAACAAAATTTCTTCATGGTAAACACAAGCATCCAGACCTATGAAAGTTTACTTAATACCGAAGTTGATATTAAAGAATGGTATTTTTATCATCCTGCTTCTCTTTGTATAGTCCAAACACATCAAGTGGCGGAGGATATAAATGGGGTCCCATAAACACCAGTGAGGTTATTCAGGACTTGCACATACCAAGCAGGTACCCAAGGTAACTAATGCGCATCAACCTGTGGCACTGTGGGAGCACAACTGATTTCACAGCTAGCATACAATGATTTGAGGTTTTGTATTCTTTTTTGGTACTGCTTTCCACTAAGTTAAGTGATGACCCTCCTTATTTGCTTTAAATAGTACTAGGTGACTCGCATCATCTACCTGAAATTTGCTCTACTTGAGTTGCTATTGCTTCTCAGAAAGCTGCAATGTTTGGTTGGACTGAAGCAGAACCTCTACCAAGCATCTGTCCTCCATCATGATGGCTGCAAGTATGTCTAAAGTTATTTTTATTTATTTTAAATCAGTACGCAATTATAACATAAGAATACTCGACACACTTTTGAGAAGGCCTCCATCATTCTCATCAAAAGGATTATGTATTTAGTTGCTACGTTTAGCTCATTGCTAAGGTAGTAAACCATTCCATACAGCTTACACTCAATGATTCATCTTTTTTATTATTATTTTCACAGCACAGATAATATCACAGCTACTCTAGGCTTCTTGTGATGCTTGCTGCAGAAGAGGGTTGGAAACTCCAACTGACAATGTGAAAATTTCAAAAGATTGAAAACATTATCTGCATTTTTACTTCATAGTATTTTAATTAAACTCTTTGTCTCCTGCTCTGATAAGCATCTAGACTATCTCACTCTACCTCACAGAAGTGAAATTAATATACACGGAAAGATACCTGTAACAAATATTAAGAGTGCTTCATAGCAACAACTCTTCATTCACTTAACTAGAGAAACCACTTATTTCCTAATAAGGACACTGATGCTCAATAGAGACAATCTAATCTGCCCAATAATCACCCCAACGCTTCATGAGCAGAGCCAAAAAATTGTCTCCCATGTCAAAACCAGCAGTCTGTTCTCTACAGCAACGTATTAAAAAACCTTATCTTTTTTTTCAATTCTCCAATTCTTTCATACCATCAAGTTTCCATTTCCAAAGTGCCCTTACTCATAGCAGTGAAAAATAAATCTTCCACGAACATGCTTCATTAGTTGAATAAAAGAAATGGCAAACATTTTTCTGAAGACAAATAAGTTTAACATATACTTCTCTAATAAAAGATGCACTTTCCAAACTTCAGCCTCTGGTCTATGGAGCAAGTATTAAGAAAGAGCCTTCTAAAACCATTCAAAAACTTCTGACAAAAGAAATACAGTACACCCTCAATGGAGGTGCTATGTTAGAACTCAGTAAATAATGGGCAAAAAAAATTAAGTTATGGGAGGATGCTACAAAATAACATTAATTAGAAAGTCTGGAGTATATATTAAATGATCTACGTCTGTCCGTCATATATTCACTTAGGTCACGTAGATTTGCTTTCAGAGTGGCGAGGGGAGGATGCAGTGGGTATCCAGCTGGTTTACCTGGGTTACACAAGCACGTGATGCTGAAAGAACAGCCATGGGTACCTCCTTAGCTTTTGTCCAAACATGCACCACTAGTGCTACTGCATGGAGCCTGTTCCCAAGCTGGCTATCTTGACCTATTAGCTCCAGCTGCACTGAGCCCCAGCTGAGCTCACACACAGCCAGCACATCTGCACACGCGGCGCTGGGCGGCTCCTCGGTTCAGCAGCATCACACAGCCCGGAGCTGGCTCCAGTCGGGCACTGCAGCAGAGAGCCTCTGCATCTGTCAAGGATGAGAAATACTGTGCAGCGCAGTGTAGCGGCGCCAGCTGCCTTCCAGGTAGAGGGAAAGTGGCACTGAGCTAGATACAGTGACCTGCTGGGCATCCCGCTGCATTTATCCAGCTGTCCCCATTTATTTCACCAACACTCATTTACCTGCAAAACGTTACTTGTGATAACAGATTACAGCAAAAGGAAAAAGAAGAAATTCCAGACTCGTAAAATATACACATACACTAATTTTAATCACTTCCAGTTCTCAATGGAACTTGCTTAGTTCAGCCATACAGGTAGCGTAATGCCTGTAAAGCCAAGTCAAATCTTTCAGCAGCAGGAAGTTATACATATATTGATAACTTCCCCTCCACTTCCAAATCAGGACTTGCACTTTTACCTCTGCAGTAAAAAATACTTCCCTACTGACAATTTATCTAAGGAGCTTCAGATATCCCAGCCAGAGTCAGGAAAAAAGACACGTACATCAATTTTACATCAATCAATGGAAGACGCTTTTATTTATACCAGTTGCTAACTAAGCATATGACTAAAATGAAAAGGATGTCCTGGGAGGGAATAGGGAAAGTTTTTGAATGTATTATGGAAACTGGTACTATGACAGCTGAGTTTTCAAGCGGACTCAAAGAACACAAAAGAAAAACCTCACAGCAATCTTCTCAAGTTTCACCATGCAATCCATTTTTCTACTTCTATGAAAAATTGACTCAGCTGAAAGAATAGTTGCCAATGTTGTAGCTATGGGTACTCACATAAACCTTGCTTTCTGCCTGCAGCCTCTGAAAACACCTGCAAGAAATTTTATCTTAACTTTCCTCAAAACACAGGCTCCTCTACTAGCAAACTGCAACAGAAATATTACTCCAAGCCAACACAGACACAGCTGAAATTCTAAGGCATAAAGTCCTAGAAAGGCAATATCTAGCTTTCTGCTCTCTGCAACAGACTGCAACCCCTTAGCAGATACAGGTTGCTACTGATGATCCTCATGTTTGAAGTTCTTCATAATTAGGCAGCTTTGCTGTTCCAAAGTAGTCTTTTTCTCCACTACCGTTAGAACCTCTGACAATTTAATTTAGAAAACGTAATTTTTAGATTTTTACTTGGCATGATGTTGTCTAGAAACCTAATGAAACAGTCTCCAAAAAAGGAGAGGGGAGAACAGAAACCGAAATATTACTTCAAATTCCAAGGTGCTGCTTTTCTTTATAAAAATAAGTTTAAGTTAAGAAAAATCCTCCTACCCTTTCCACATCTGTGACCGTGGGCTGAGATGCGTTAAGTCAGCCTCCTGTGGGTCAAACGCACACAGATCACAGAAGCTCTCTCTCCCCCTTCTAAACTCGTTCTCACCAACATCTTCTGGAGCATTGTTGCTGTGTTCTCTTCATAGCAGCTTTCTGCCCTTTTTGTACTGATTTACAGACAGCCTTCAGGGAAGCATCCTGAAGAAAACAAGAAATTCTTCTTGCCTACTTGCTTTAAAGGCTGAGCAAATTCTAACTAGCCAATATTCTGTTTCCCGTACTCGGCTTCATCTCTTGCAGTCTCTTCCCCAACTTATTTTGAGAAGTCTCAAAGCAGAATGGTTATTTCTTTCCCAAAACTCCACAGCATGGGAAGACAAAATAAATTACAAAGATCAAATTGGAAAAATTATTTTTAAGTCCTTCTTTTGCTTAAATTGAGATACACGAGAGGAGAGAAACTGGGCTAGTATCTTCCCCAAGTAAATACTGCTGATTTTGCCACGTCTTCACAAGCACTGCGCTACTCATTCCCCTTACCTCTGCACAGAGGTGAGAAGTAGCAACCCAGCTAAACCTTCTTTCTAAACCTCTCTGGTTTGTGGAATGCAGCACAATTGCAAAAGACAAGTTTGAGTCTTTAGCCCCAAGGAAAGCCTTCCTTCAGGTAAAAAAAAACAGCACCACAACTCTTTAAAGTCAGTAGCAAAGTAACATGTGTTATCCTCATATGGTAAACATGGGATTGTGACTCAACAGGAAGAAGAGTCACGTATATCACTTACAAGCATCCGAATCAGATGTGCAGGTATTTTCGAGCTATGGAAGGTAGAAAAAACAGAAATAATTTTCTTAAGAAATATCATGGCTGAAAAAGAGGTCAGCTCTGCTATGAGGACAGTGCCTGGACCTCTAGGGCAGCCAGTCAGGAGTGGAACAGCAGCTGATGCCAGGCTTTCAAAGTCTGCCCACCAAGAACATCAGACTGGAGAGCTGCAAAGGCTGCTACAAGCTGCAGTCTCAAAGACCCCTGCTGCAACTCAGCTGACCTCCCACACTACGTAATTCTAATCAGCAGGAGAGGGCAGAGGAGAATGTGAGGCCTATGATACAAGCAGCTACCTCTGGGAGGAAGAAACTGAAAATCTAACAAACAAACCAGAAAAACATCACTAGAATATCTGTCAAACTAATTTTACCATATTTACATTTTTTAAAATCACAAGAGCTAGAACCTAGACAGGAAATACTGGTGGAGATTGCTACCAGCTCATGCACAAAGAATTACAGCTCGCTATGCCAATCATTTCACAGAGCCTTCTGTGGCAGGCCATGTATGCAAACCAGTATTGGACAGGAAAAAAAAGAAGATATTTGTGGGTAAGTTGGATAGCATAGGGTGCCAAAAGACCAAACCATATACACGCAATTTGAAAACAACATGACAAAGCACAAAGATTTGCCCAGAGGAAGAAGAAATTGATTTAAACTAAGTTGTCTCAACTCTTGCCCAGTCATTCTTGATTACAGCATGACATCAGGAAATCCTGACCATTAAAGTGTCAGAGTACTAAAACTGCAGTTTATATCATTTCTTTTCTAGAAGAACTGCCAGAACAGAAACCCTCCTCAGATAAACCATTTCCATTAAAGAGAAAGTACTTTGAATTTCACAGAAACCTCCACTCAGAAAGGCATCAAAATTATTTCATCGCATACTTCAAAACCGCCAATATATTTAACAAGATTTGTTTCACTCTCAGAAAGTTGTTTTCATGTAAGATAAAAAATACATGAAGCATAGGATAGTATGTCTTTCTCTTTCATCTGGCCCTAGTCTAGAACAAGACCATCACCTATGGAGGCAGCACAGTGGCAGGAATGCAAATTGCACTGGCAATGCACCAGCGCTGTGTCATGAACACATCCTAGTATCTCAGTTTCCTTCAAAATATTAAACTGTAATAACTGGGCATGTATAACTGATCAAGTTCTACTTATTTACAAATTTTGTATTCTCTCAAAACAGTAACAAAGTAAGAATAAAAAGAACCTACATGGTTTTTTAATACCTGTTCCTATATCTTAATACTGGGCTTCTACAGTGTAAGTCATACCTCCGGTAACAATGCAAAGAATTGATTCCATTCCCACATGATTAAACTGCAGAAGTGCTTACGGCATTGAAAAGAGCTCTATCTCATGTTTATGTCTTATTTAAAATCATTACTGCAACAGAAGTAATGATTACAATTTTCTTTTAAATACAGAAAGCAGGGACAGAATGGTGTAACTTTGGCTTGTTATCTTGGTTCTTCTGATCCACCTACCCTGAAGAAAATGTAAACTGAGCTCCCAAGAGGTCTGAGCTAGCAGTATTCCCTAACTTTCACAGGGAACTATTAGCACAGGTTCATCGCCATACCAGTTGTGGTTTTGGGGCTTTTAGACAGCACTGCACTTCACAGCAGAGGCCACAGCCTGTGAAAGCCCTGCAGACACGTCCTTATTCCCTTCGTTCTAACTCTTGGAGTCAAGAAGACAATTGGAAGGAGGTCAGCTCAGGTAGCAAGCTATCTGGCATTGATTCCAGCTATTCACACCATCAAATTCTTCTCTACAAACACAAGCAATTTGAACTTTCTCAATGATGTAAAAGCTGAATATTTTGATACTATTCCACAGTTCATTGTTATGGTTGCAGCATTTAACCAAACTTCACCAATAAGAACCCAAAAATTAAGTATCCACTTGAACCTAACGTGTATGCATAATCCTATAGCTTCTGCCAATGTTCTCCAGCATTTTGCCACTCGCAGATTCTTTCCTCTTTCAAATAAAGTTTCCAGATGCAGATTCCTACAGAGCAAACGTAAGCTTCCCAGCTTTGATTTGGTTTCTTCTAGTTCCCTTTGAGCATCGCAGAAAGATGGTCTGCTTCTAACATCTCAAGTGAGAGGGAAGCTTGCAGGCGAACTTACACACACTGCCTTTCTCACCCACACCTTTTCTACTCAGTACAGTGAGTATGGCCAGTTCAGCCTGCAGGGGCACAGAGAATGAAACATTTGCTGCTAACAGAGAAATCTGGTTCTTCCTTTGCAGGTTTTCACACTGAAGGCTGGAAACATATTGATGCTGTGATCACTGGAGAAGCTGCCTCTAAATGCTGAGCTAAATCTGATCTGACATTGGACAAAAAAAAAATATATGCCATCAGTGCTTGGATAAATGATGTTAAATTAAAAAGCATACAGGAGGTGAAGGCAGCAGTGGGAAGATAAACCAGTCAGGACAGGATAGGAAAAAGAGAAGGAAAGAGAATTCCAGATATCCGTATTACATTGTTCTGTAAGTTAAGAAAACACACGTTTCCATAGCAACAACAAAACTCAATTTATTCTAAACATCTACCTTATTTTTATTGTATGCTCACTACATGAGGAGGAGGAAAGCACAAACTAAACTGCATGTAAAGCTTTAAGTAGTAGTACCTAAAAAAGGAAGTGGTGGGTGGAGCACCAATGGAATACAAACACACTGATATATGGCTGCACAGACAGCTTATTTCTAACAATCATCCCCACACACATATCCTTGATGAAGTTTTGTTTCCTTTTAGCATATTAATACATACACTATATATTAAAAAAAATAGCCTCAAGCAACAAAGTCAATGTTACCATAAGCATGCCTGCACTAAAAGGCGAAGAGAAAAAATATGCCCTTTTCCATCTTTTGTAATTCATTCACGTTTCTCTGGAAAACCAGAACTCTCCATCCTCCTTCTGCAGTATTAAAGATATAAAATAAACAAGCAAACAAAACACACTCTATGAACCCAATCTACAAGCGGATACTAAAAAACCCTATTGATCCATTGTACTGAGACAAAACAATGAGAAAATGCTTGACAAATTGTGTTTGGTCTGATTTCAGGGCAGTGGCAGAAGCCAGCAGCTCTTGCAAGGAGTTTCCTGGCCAGGCACAACCCAAGGTAGTCGGTTTTATATCCCCCTCCCTTCTCCTGCTCATTCCCTGCTTGTGAGAAAAGAGCAAATCCAGCTCCTTGTAGAAAGAGGAAAAGACTTTTCTGCATTATCCTCATTACGCTCATTATCCTCAATTAATCTCATTAATGTCAATCTGATACCTTTCCTGAGTTAATGCTGGAAGTAATGAATATTAGCAGCTTTGTTGTAAAAAGTGATTTGGGAAAAAAACTCTGGAGCATCAGTTGTAAAGTAGCCAATAACTTCATATCATGCATGTTTTCTTTTTAATCTATGAAGAAACCATATGATTTTCTTTTCAACTGCTCCATGTAAGTACGTTAGTATATAAGATGAAAACTACTTCTACAAAGCTTGAAGACACATTACGTTAGCCTTGACTGGGTCCATTTAAAGAACATTTTCTCATTTTTATAGTAACTGCCTAGTAAAGCAACCAGAAACATTTTAATACTATTTCTGATATTGTGGTATAATCTGAAAATTGAAGTGCAAGACACACGCTCAAGGCTTAAAAAAACAAAAAAAACCAAGTCAACAGATCTGAGCAGTAGAACATGCTCCAGCAAACACAAATCAGGGTGAGGGCAAGACTCGTGCATCAAGTATCAGTTTCAAGAAAGAACAATCCATCTCCGTTTTGGTTCTGTCAGTCTTGCTTTGCAATCCTCCAGGTGAGCACGCAAGCTGAAAAGAGAAGTAAGCCACTGAAGACTAACTCAATCTGCTAAGCTGAACACAAGCGTGCCGAGGAGAAAACAAAAAGCCACCACAGCAGCATATTCTCCTAAGTTCACTGAGAAGGAAAAACCAAAACAATACGACATTTTGCACACCCAGGTAACGAGCTAACTTTAACTATCCAAAGAGAAAAAAAAAAGAGGGAAAAACAACATAACTCCCTAAATAAAGTCTTCTGCCCTGCAGTGCAGGTTACTTCAGCGGGGCAGAAAACTTCAGCTTTTCTGAAAGTTCAACACTTGCTGGGTTTCGGTTTCCGACACGACCAGAGCTGGCACATCCGTGAGGCGGCTATTTTTAAACTCCAGCTTACATTTCCTTGCGATGACACGTGCAGATCTCACAAGATTTTTGTAAAGTCAATGTTTCCAAATTAGCTGTAGTCTTTTGTGTGTTTCTGTTTAACAAATGTACTCCCTTTCATTCACTGAACTCCACAGGACAACAGTAAAGTCAACTGCAGAGCTGGTGAGGTTCTAGAATGTTTGCTTTCAGGTTTGTTTTTGTGGAAAAAAAATGTGTTGAATGTGAAAATTAGGAAACATCCAGATGGCCGAGCACCGTACTCTGGGATGCTAATACAAACTTATTTTGTTTCTATGATTAGCAACTGTGTTTTGACATTCCTCTGCACTTCCGAAGTCTTGGCGTAACAGCACACTGCAGCACTGAGCTCAAACGAAGCCCTACTTAAAGGTCTTCTTACATCATACGCATGAGACACTTACACCTCTTACTGGATCTCCTGAAGAAATTTCTCTACGCTTACCACAAATAAAAGTAAACTGAACCTGTAAGAATGTGCAGTTTTGCAGCTTCTTAGAAAACAGACAACCAGCTTCAGGGCTTTGAGTCTTCAGAGAAAGTAACAATGCAAGGGCACAGCACAAGACAAGCAGTAAATTCTCACATGGCATGCAAACCGCACCCAGTGCTAGAACTGGACCTCTGTAAGAAGACAATACCAAGTGTGGTGCAGTGCTATTCTTAGCCACTGTAAACACACCAAGCTTTCAGAGCTAACAGCCTCTTTGTCAGATCCTGGGGAGGAGGCTAGTCACATCTGAAACAAAAATAGGTTATCATATGCTTGTCCACGGAGCTCCAAAATGCATGGTTAAACTGGTTGTTCAAAAGATTGTAGCTGTACTGTACTGGAAGTAAAAGGCAAAAGAAAAAGCTTTTTTCTTCTAGCTTTCTCACTCTCCACTTAAAACTTCCTACCCATTTCTAGTTTACTTCATAAAGTAGTTTGCCTTCTCAAAAATAAGAGCTTTCATCTGGTTTCAATACATTCTTAAGAACTCTAAAAAGCATCTAAGTGCATGGTCTCAGAGAACAGCAACCGAGAAGCTGAGGTTAGTATGAACTGAGGGCGTGGAAGTACCAGAGGAGCTCACAGCAGGGGGAAAAGGGGTTCTCAGAGTGGCTGCTGCTACTGGCACCCATGTGAGCAGGTCATGGAGACTCCAGCACATCTACCTGCAATTTCACAATCCACCCAGATCTGGCCACAAAGAACCATGATGACTGCTAATGACTTAGAGGGGTGGGACAGGATGGACGCAGTGATGACTGTCAGCTTTGAAAACATATCCAAAATTTGTATGTAGTTTACAACCAAAGAATCATCCAGGAGACATGAAGTCAGCGACATGGTATGAGGCACCCTTACCTACCATGTCACAGTAATGGATCCTGGACCTAACAGCTGGCCACGAGCATCGTGGTGCCTCACTGCTGGCCACGTGCACTGAGCACTCCTGTCCTGCACACACTTCCTGGAGCTTGTGAGACAGAGTGAGTGAAAACTCAGTTTTTATTTTAAACAACTTTCTCCTCTTACAAGTTCTCACATTTACATTTGCGACATGGTTTATACAATGTTGTGATGCTATTTCCTACGTTGCTTTCTGACAGAAATTAATAGCATCATTCCCATTTTTGTAGGAAGACTCAGGGGAGAAAAAACAACAACAAAAGAGCAGAAAACATCCAGTCTATCAGAAAAGTAAGAGACAGGTAACATCTATTCTGGAGTCTTTCATATGACAGACAGGAATACACGTGTTTATATCTAAATCCAGATTTTAAAGAAAGCACCCTGTAAGGAGGTAGGACAACTGAATCCCAGCCACATTCAGAACTGCAATTGTTTGAATAGTGTGAGGTTTTGAGACTTGAAAAGTAACTCAGCATCCAGCCATATGAGCCATATGCACTGATACCAATGGCCATTAATGGCAGTAACAATATTTGGGTGATATTTTAGAAGACTACGGTTTTCTACAAATATAAAAAGAAGAAATCTACCAGGAAAAAAAAAAAAAAAACAAAAAACAAAAAAAAACCATGTAACTACTAAGATTCTGCTTTACAAATTCTCCAACTTGCTGCCCTCTTTAGAAACAGAGAGTGGAATTTCTTAACAGAGGACATCACAAATTGTATAACCCATAAATCTCTTGCCTAACGCTACATGAAGGCAAAAAATGTCACACAGGTTACTGACCAGAAGCAGTGCAGATCACCAGGCAATGCTCCCGTCTCCTAAACTGCAACATACAAACATACTAGCATCCCTGAAAACGAGGCAATGCTTGCTTCATCCTTGTTCTGCTATGCTGTTACCAAAAATGTTTTAACATGTTGCCCAAATATTCCTACTCAGTGCTGGAAAGATCGTCTTTTCTGGTGAAGCTTTTGAACCTCAGCCTCATGAGTATGTCAGACACACAGGGAAAATCTGTATGCACTCTAAGAAAACACACTACTTCATTAATCATTCTTAAGTTGTAAGATGCAGATTTCATTAATAAGACGAGAACAACTCTGCTTGCAGGGGACCGCAAGCATAGAGGAAGGAAAACAAGTTGTGCTTGGCAGCTGCCAGCACATTGTGCTGCAGTGACTACAGACTTCAGCAGGGATTAGGGCCTGGAGACTGACCACAGTGCCACAAACAGGGCTTCAGTGCTGACATCTGGAACGGGACCAACTCAAGCCAAGAAATGGAACAAGCCTTGGTCACCCTTGAGTTACGCTGTTAAGCCAGTGCCCTAGAAATTGGAGTTCCGTGTCCAAAGCTCATCATTTATCTTTTCCTCACTGACATGCTATTTAAGTTTGTATGGTCACATGTTGATACCACCATAAAATACTGAGATGCTTTTAGTCACACCATAAAAACCTACTTTGCTACAGGGCTGACTGGAAGCTCCCTAGACCCACAACAGAGATCAGTTTTTTTCTGCAGGAAGCAGTCTGACCAGCAATGTGGCTTACTGCTACGTCACAGAAGTAACACAGAAAGAGTAATCTCTAGAAATCTGTTACCAATACCCTGCTAAAGCAGCTGCATATGATAAGAAACATAGGTTAGAGAAAGAAAGGAAACTTGAAAGAAAAAAACATATTTCTAACTACTGATGCATATGAGAACTTGCAACAGCTTATTATGCTCTCTTTTGTCAATGGGTCAACAAGCGTGGGTCCATAAGCCACCAGTATGCCCCTGTGGCCAAGAGAGCCAATGGTATATTGAGGGGCATTAAAAAGAGCATGGCCAGCAGGTCAAAGACGGTGATCCTCCCCCTCTACTCTGCCCTGGTGGGGCCACACTTGGAGTACTGTGACCAGTTCTGGGCTCCCCAGTTCAAGGAAGACAGGGAACTTTTAGAGAGTCCATTGGAGGGCCACAAAGACGGTGAGGAGCCTGGAGCTACTCCCTCATGAGAAAAGGCTAAGAGAACTGGGACAGTTCAGCCTGGGGAAGGCTGAGGGGAATCTTATCAGTGCTTACAAACATCTAAATGGCAGGAGTCAAGTGGATGAGGAGAGCCTACTAGATGCCTGAGGACTGAAACAGAGAAAATCCTGTCCAGCACAAATGAGAGACTGGTGTGCTCTTCAGCACCTTCCTCGGCCTCTAGTTCTGAAAGAGCTAAAACTATACAATATCGATTGTCATTTGTTGGCAGTCAGTCTTAATAACCTTAAAACTGTAAATATAAAACCAAATTATTCCGAAGGATATGGTACCACTTTTCTTGGCACCACTACTGTAAATGGTCTTAGCAGAAGAAGAGATAATAAACCTTAAGAACTAAAAAAGTGCAATAATATACCAAGTAAAACAGTACCTACATTAAAATCAACTAAAGAAGCAGTATTTCTTTACTGCAGGTCTTCAGAATAAGCAGTGCGTGCATGTTTGATTCTGGAAACTTGCATAATCTCTACCAAAGCCCAGCATAGTTTACTAGAGGAAGACAGCATTTGGGTACAGTGAGATTCAGTACCAATGAGATTCATCTTTAGTTCAATATGCTTCAAAAAGTTTTTATGCTCAGTTGTGTATTTCACACCCTACACCACATTTTAGTTAGTGAACTCCTACAAAGGTTGCTACCAAAAATACATCTGCACCATCCTTAGCTGTCCTGCCATCTTCTACCCTACTGGATAAGATAGCTTGCCATCTTGCTGCCCTTGCCCTCTTCAAGATGAACACTTCTGCTTTTCAGTTACAGTACCCTCCTTTAAGGCAAAAATACTGTAGTTACATATATGCCCAAATAATCCTTTGAACAGTACTACGCTGGCATATGTTGTGGAAACTTCTAAGAGTAAAAACGCTTTCCTTTTGGTTACCTTTCACCATATTTATGAAACCTGGTCTTGCTCGTACGGCTTTATTTAATGTTTTGCTTTGTTGGTTTTTTTTCAGTTTGGGATATAGTTTGTTTTCTGTCCTGCAAAGGAATACTTACAGCATCAAGCATGCTTTCCGGTTGTTTCTGTCTCTTTAATTTACAGTTATTTAAGAAGAGAAAAAAGAAGAAAAACCTTGAAGTCTTTATCTTTTTTTCCTCTTACCCACATACTTCTGGCAGCAAATTTCTTTTCCTGCCTTTTTTTTTTTCTGAAGAGAGTTCAAAAGGTAAGAACATCCCTGCAAGTAGAACAACACCAGAGCCTACCTTAAAATCCCTATTCAGTCTGTCACAAGTTTTTCTATCCCAAACAGCCATCCAAAAAACTTTGAACTTCTCAGCCAGATCTCAGTACAACTGGGCTAGCTTCCTCCTTTCTCTTCTTTGCTGTCATAAAAGTGAAGCGTCAGTTGCCAGCCTGCCTTTTTTCCAGGACAAGACCCCATTTGTAGCTGAAAGAACAGTACAAATCTGGTGATGTTTGGCCCAACTGCTGTGTCCCGCTGACAGCTGGCACAAACAAGATGTCAAAGAGAGAAAAGAGACAGGTTTCCACTGAGATGTCAGACACTCTGTATGTAAGACCAGCTAAGATGATATTGAACAGTAACCCAAACGCACCAGCACCTCACAAACAAGTCCTTCAGATCAGGAATTCCCCTAAGTTCTAGCTCAGCAATAAAAACATAGGGATGACGAACAAGAAAATTTACAGTTCATAGGGCTACTTGCACTGCTTTACACATTGTGATGTAACATTTCTTTGTAATACCCATTAATTAGTTAGTATTGACTTGCAAGTGTTTAAGGCACTAATACATCTTTCCAGACCAGCACTCTGTTCTGTAGCAATAGGCTACAAAGGATGTTTCATAAGTAATGTTGAAAATATCCTCAGTCCACATGGCAGCTGTGCCCAATGGGCAGGACCAGAGGAGTCATTTATGTCGCGTTCTCCTGGAATCTCTTTGACAATTAACTACTTCTAGGACTTGAACAGATTGTTGAAGCAAGAAACTTATAAATACTGCTGCTTTTAACAACAGCAAAATATTTTAGAAGCTCAAAAGGTTGTGTGGTTTATTTACTTACTGTCGTCTTTTTTTTCAAACTCTCAGAGCAGTCTACTTCTATACACACTTGAGAATAGCTCAGTTGGAACCACCTTCAAAGATCATCCACAGTCCAACTGCCTGACCGCTTCAGGGCTAACCAGAAGTTAAAGCATGTTACTGAGGGCATCATCCAAATGCCTACTGAACAAGGAATGCCACGGAAGCTATGTAAGTCTGAAAAAAAGTACTCTTGCTCCTCTTTAGGTTAGCAAATTCTTCATTCTTAGGAGAAGAATGAGAAAAGGTAAAGAGTGAGGATTTTTGTTTTCAGTTATATGCTTGTTGTTTTCCAGCACTGCTTTAAAGTATTATTTATTCAATATTTACTCTGAAATAAGGAAAATTTGTCCTACATATATTGTTAGCTTTTAACTATACCCACTTATGGCACCAAGTCTAAAGGCTGATGTAAATAATTAAAGAGTCATAAAAAAAAATCCAATTCTGTAACTGTACTGAAACATTTCTCAGTTGTAAATAATTTAGCATTTTGACCATCTCCGCATTTACTTCTTGATTGGTCCATAGCTCCTGGATTAGCCTAATAAGATTTGTCAATACAAAGTCGATGATATAATTTGATTCTATACATTAATACCTCAATAACTAATATTCCAATAGTAAGCCATTAAAACAATGGAACTCTATGCCTTAACAATCTATTTTCTCATAATTGCAGCCTGGCAGTTTATTATCCAAAATGGCGTTTCAGGAAATTTCCCTCCATCTTCTCCCAGAAACACGGGCAAAAACGTAAAGCTTTTCTCATGACATCAGAGCAGGCACTAGGAGCGTCAGAGTTCAAACAACTCCTATTTACAGCAGCGTGGCCCTATATACTTCAGGTTACGGGTACCTCTTTTGATTTAGAATGGCCTTTTCCTCTTGAAGTTCATATTTACGCTTTATTTTGCACTGCATCTAACTGAATGCTCCCTTTGACTACCATCATTATACTTCCTTGACAAATAAGGAAGAATATTTTTTTAAAAACAAGGGAAAACTGCAACTATATGCCAACAGGATATAATACAGCAAACACAATACTTCTGCTCTATAGCGTTCTGAAGATTTCAACCACTTTTCTAAATAAATAAATACTGTTTTGTCCGTGATCTCTTAAACGCTATTAAATCTCCAGTGTCTGAACCTTTCCCCTTCCAATACAAAATCAGCAGAGCAAGAGTTTAGAAAAAAAATGTCAGCAGAAATGGGATATTTGATATGGGTTGCTGCAGTTGGTTTATCTGGAGCTTTCCTGAAGTTCATGCAGAGCACGCAGTTTATTCTAGCAATAGCAGCTGACAGAGGGGTTTGTACGTGGGGCACTTTCTCCTTTCAATAGCATTCTCTTCTGCAATCTGAACCATTACAACATCCAGTTGAGTTATGGGTTTAGCAAAAAGTATATTGTTTTAATAGAAAGAATGCCCTAAAGGAAAGCTCATTCTAGCATATCTATGCCTGATGAAAATAAATAATGCATGGCCCAACACATACCGTGCTCACTACAATGCAAGCGGCCTATTTAAAAATTTATACCAAGAACCACACATGACATCATCTTCAAAAGAAATCATAACTCAAGGTTTTCCATGACAACACTTAGAAAAGCCCAAATTAAGGCCCAAAATATTTTATATCCTCATCTACTTATGATTTCTAGAAATCTGGTCACATACCCTTCTCCAATGAGCCCCCAGGCCCTTATGTCCAACCTACATCAAATTCCCATCAAGTTTTGAAGTACAGAATGTGGGCATCAAACAGATACAGCAAAAAAAGGAAAAAAAAAAAATACACGCATTGATGTAAGTGTTCAGCAAGAGTGAAAGCTATGAAAAAAAAAAGATCCACACAGTCATGCAGAAATAAAATGAGCAAACATAAAGGAAGCTTGTGTGCAGCCCACATGGGAGCAAGGCTCCACAGCCCGGCCGAGCTGAGGTACCAGACACTGAAAGAGGCACTCACCATCGTACTCGTGGGCACACCTTCCTGCACACCAGCCCATGCTCCACCCAGCTTTGCCTCAACCTTACTCTTGTTTGGCTCATTAAATAAAAGAAAAACTTTCTCCAACTTCCCAAGAAAATTTCTGCTGATGTAATGACTCAAACCCGCTCACTAAAAGGATGAGACAAGCACCACAGGTGGCAGATAAGAAGGCGACACGGCTGCATAGCTGGACCAAAGCCCCTTTTGTGGGTTCAGACATGGGGTGAAACGTTGCCCATGCTCACCCAGCTCACCTCTCCAACACCTAATAGAGAACTGAAGTAGAAGTTCAACACCTTGGAGACATTCACCTGGGAGCACCCATTTTTCAGCTGTGGGTGGTACTGATGATTTGACTGGTTTGAATCATCTTACAGTCCAGCTGTCTCCTGCCAGCCTGTTTACTGACCTCTAGAAAAAAAAATCCCTTTAAATAGTTCTTTTTCTTCATATACAAGATTTTACTACGCATAACATTAGTGTCGCTTCATTCAATTGAATGTCTTCCAGCTGTGCAAATGGTCATCTTTAGAGGCCACCAAAGTTCACAAACAAGGCCAAATACTGAGGTTACATTCCATGATCCCTTTTTACTCAAAATGCAGAAATCAGTTCACATTTTATTGGGTGGTTAACTACTGCCATAACTTTGCTTTACCATGACAACTAACAGCCTGTGGCAAAGCCACTGTAAGCCTCTCGCTACGACAAACAAACTTACTGCTTCAGCAGTACAGGGAACAGATCTGTAATTACATTTACTGCCACAAAATACAGTTAAACTGAAAACAAACCAGAATGTACAAAATCTCGTAGCATTTTCAAAATTTATCATAAATTTGAATTAATTTTTAATTCTGAAATATCACTTTCCAGCATAACAAAACCATTCTGGGATATACAGTGATAGGAGAAATTGGTACGTTCACCAAACATAGTCTATGGAGTTTCAGTATACGAGTATTCACTATCACGACTTTTTAAGTCATAGTGACAATTAACAAAACACTTCCTTCAGGAAGACTGAGCGCTCCTTTCTCCTCCTATGCTTCATTTTTCTTTACAGTCTAACAGTTACAGGGAAGGAAAGTAGAAATTTATCAGAGTGATGATCCTTGAAGTATTAACAAACTGTGCATGTATTGCTTTAAACAGTTCAATCCAGAAGCAAGCTGCAGCAGAAGCAGCAAAGCTGCCCTCCTGGCAAGCGCATGCCCAGCTCTGCAGTAGCCCTCAGCCATCCCCTCCCTAAGGACAGGGCCAACAACAGAACGTTTGTCCTACAGTTCCTTAGACATTCTCTTCCTATACATGTCCCTGTTAAGGCAATTTGAGGTGATGCCATCCTTCTCAGTTAAAGCACACCATATCATTTGCCATGAAATGAAAAGCCACAGGGCAAAAACGTGCTCGTTACATCAAACTTGTTCAATAGAGTGCTATTGGAGCAGTACCTCTTCTGAGAGCCAAAAGTCCATTTCTTGTTGGTAACAGAGAAAGCACGCTTCAATCGAGCAATCCTTGGGAAGGAGAGCAGCCCTGAGCCCACGTGGTCTCACCTCATCACCAGGCAGATGGCTCCAAGCTACCTGCCAGTGCTCAGCAGCTGCAGCTCTGCTAACTCACCTCCATTCTGCCTTCTTTCTTTCTGATTTTAGAATACATTTTCAGAAACAGCTGTTGGACAGATCCAGCATGCCTTCCTGACACAGCATGGTTTGTACATTCCCAGGTTCCAGGAACTTTCACTCCTGAACCACGGCGAGCAAACCGATGCCAAGAATCACATGAGCCACCTCCAGCACAGAGATACCCTCCTGAGTACATGGACTTACTGTCAGACAGACACAGGGCAGACACCTTTCTCTGTTTGCTGAACAGACACAACACAACCGCCGCACAGAAACAAAAACCTGTGCCTTTGCTATTAGAAAAACAATGGATACTTTTTATCTCAATTTTCATTCTCTGGAAATAATTATTTACTTCTAAATTTGACAAGGCAACCCTTGCGGCAGGTATTAGGAACACAGAAGAGCTTGTAGGAAGCAGTAAGGGATGGTGCCCACCAGCTCCAGAAATACATGCAGAGCTATCATGAAAACACACAACTCATCTCAGGCTACCCTTGCACAGAGCTTCTCTTTGTAAGCAGCATCACATTTGGCTTTGGAACATATATATTGTATTACCAAAAGTACTTCTCATGGCATCCAGACCTCCATCAAACAAAGGGTTTGTGGACAAAATATGAGTGCTTTCTCACACCAGCTGATGTAAATAACTGTAACTACACACCCTCCTGCTGCAGAACCACAAACCTCAGAAGCATCACTCCACAGACTATAGATACAGCCTTCTGTGAGCTAAACAGGACCCGTAACGTTAATGTCACACATTTTTTCACCTTTAGGACTCAGGTACATTATTGTGACTAAGATCCTTAGATACACAACCCAAAAACCAGCTCACATGAAGTCACCATTCCATCCATCACTGCAGCAAGCAAACAATCCTTGGGCAGGAACACCCTCCCTACAGCACTGGTTTAAAAGACCACGCCTGACTCCCTTCAAAAAGAAGTAATGCCTAAAATTGTTGGCAGAGAGACAGCATTCTGAAACTAGGTCATACAAGTGTCACTTCATTGTTGTCAATGAAAGAAGAAAGATCAACTACAATAAAACCTCGGCCAGGCCAGCACTGCAGCAGCATTGTGCCAGCTAAGCAAGCCCTCAGCTGGGGTCCAAGGGAGCAGGACATGCCCTTTATGAGTGCTTATATAAACGTGCACAAGCACGTGCACTCCTGCTCTGATATTCCTCGGTATACAGTGTTCTCAAGTTACTTAAAAATTCTTCAAGAAAACACAGGAGAAACCTTTCTTACGTAATCTCTCAGCAGATGCGAGTTTATTGAATTTCCAAGCACATGCTCAACATAAATATTACGTAACTCCTTGCTCTGCACACACTGCATCACTTGATTGGAAAACGTTTTAGGGGACAGAAAGCAAGCAGCCTGGGTGTGAGTTACAGCTCAGGCCTGTACCCAGCCACACACCGCAGCAGCTGTAACCGTGTCCATTCACCCGAGCGGAGCCACCACTGTGAGGAACGCGGGCTGAAGTGCAGCGGCACAGCCCCATCCCACCTCCTGGCAGGGCTGGGGAGCCGCTGCTCATACAGCAGAGGGCACAGGGGGAGCGCAATGCTGTGTAGCATCTCCTCACATACTCTTTGTTAGCATCATTGCCCCATTACACCCAGCACTGCTGTCTGATCACGAGCCTGCAGCTTGCCTTCTTATTGACACAGCATTTATTTAGCCAGCTACAGACTCAATTTGTTGCAACCGAATGCATCCCGTGTTCTGCTTCAAGTTAGAAATAATACACATTAGTAAAATCAACTTCAGGGATTCGTGCTCCTTTTCATGACATCTTCAACTCATACTATAAAATATATGCTTAAATTACAGTTATTTATGAGTCAGCAAGAACATCAGTTAACCGCAGAGTACAAAGCAGAACCTGGAATAGCTAAATCCTAAGACACGCACAAAAGCAGCAGAGGGATGTCGGCTTTGAAGCACTCACGGCTTCAAGTTAGAGCTGTCAGCCTGGAGGCTGCCAGTCCAAAATGCGGATCTCAGCATCAGTGCCAGAAGCAAACCATGCCTGGGCTGCTGGGGCGTGCTGGGTGCCTGCACACGCCCAGCCGATGAACCCACTGCTAATTCCTTACCAGTCTTTCTGAGCAGAATGTGTGTGGATCACAAACCCCAGCAGTTCCACAGGAGTGCTGGCTGAGGGAAAGCCTGGGGCAGCACCTCACAGAGCTCACACCCAGCTGGGACACAGGATGCCACCTACTTCAGCTGTTCTTTTGCTGTTACAAACACAAGGCATGGGACGTTGGGCAACGTGTAGCCTGTCAGCCCGTCACTCTATATCAGTCATGCTCGGGCAGCAGTGACCCTGCGTGAGGGTTGTAGGTGGGGTGAGAGAAGGGCGGCTTGGCTGCCCCTGCCCAGCGCCATGGCACTCTACAGCCTGAACAGTCTCAGTGGAAGCCCAGTCCAAGATGTTGCGCCTAGGCAGATTGCAGCACAGCTTGTGCCTTCTGCAGCTGCAGTGATCGCTCTGAGGCGCAACCACAGCACCCTTAGCCTACAGACAGGGGCTCCTGCTTCAGAAGCACGCGGGGTTCGGCAGGGCTCACCCCAGCGCCTGCCGGCTGCAGCCTCGGGCAGCAAAGGGCACGAGGAGCCTCATCAGCCTGGGATAACCACGGTCCAAATTAGCGCCTCACATGCCAAAACTCCCAAACCCGGTTACGTAAGGGCCGGCACGCCGTGCCCCGTCCCACGCACCGTCCCGGGACCGCCAAAACTGTCGCCACAGCTCAGCTCCACGCGGCAGCACACAGAAGCCGACCCGGCGCGGGCCGCGGCTCTCGGCGCAGCGCCGTACTTACCACTGCCGCCGCTCCAGGACTTAAGCAGGGACTTGATGCTAATTTCGAAGAAGAGCGAGTCCTGCAGGCTGAGCATGGTGCCGGCTGCGGGCGGCAGCACCGCCAACCCGCCGCCGCCACACGCGCCGCCGCCGTGCGCCCTCCTGCTGACGCAGGGCTCGGGGGGCGCGCGCTGACTGCGGAGGCGGGCGGCGGGCCGGGGGCGGGGCCAGACGGGCGCACCGGCAGGGGCGGGTGAGGAGCGCTCCCCACGGGATCCCTCTGTGCCGGCTCGGTGCGCGGCGCCCCGCCCTCCCCGCAGGCCGCCCCCGGCCCGGCTTCCGCAGGAGAGGAACCGCGCTGCCATCGCGGTCCCTTTGCGGAAAGGGACGGGAGGAGGCGGGGGCTACGCGCGCGCGCGCGCGCGCGCGCTGCCATAACTTCCCATGGCTGCAATCGGCCGGCCAACGAAAGGCCCCTTTCCAGCCCATCTGCACCCCCACTTCGAACTATACGGGAGTATAAAAAGCTGTCTGCAGTTTGCTGAGTTTTAAATAAAACTTCCAACCGACGTTACAATTAGAGCATTAGATATGATTATATTAAATGCCAAGCACTGCTCCGTACAGCACAGGATGAGCCCAGCAGTCCGGGTCCAGCAGAACGGCGGCGCCGGGCACAGGTCGCTGCGGCAATGACCCACACAACGCAGTCCAGCTAAAATGCACCATACAGGGGGCCAGCATACACTCCACTAAATCTGCTTTAAGCCATCAAAAAACCCTACAGCCTCAGAGCTGCCCCTACGCTGTACTAGAAGTAAAGCAGCCGAGAGGAGGGAGTCACACACACGGCACCTCCAAGGGCTGTCTGTAAGAATGGCGTACATCCCATATTTAAAAGTATCTTCGTCTGCCACATAAATTGCTCTGTCCATGTGGCCAGCTTCTTATTTTCTTGCATGCAGACTGAGCGACACTTCAGGACACTGCATCAACCTTTCTTTCACAACTCGATGCAGGTAATATTATCCAACCTAGTGCCTCCCATTACCTCATACTTATTTTTCATCGCTTCTTTTATGAATACATTCAGAGTTATACTTCAAGCCTTTCATTTTCCCCTTACTAAATAAGAAAAAAAGAGGTGGTATTTTGTTATTAGTAAGATATAAAGGTCAAGTTTTGGAACTGGCTGATGAATTTCACCACTAATTTGAAAGGCTGTATTAATTATGGTTAGTCTCTGACTGCCTTTAACACTGGGCTACAGAGAGTTCTTCAAAAGAGGCCTTGTTAACAGCACACATTCCAAAATCATGAGCCAACTCTCCCAGCACCTCAAAAATAATGACTTTTAAAATACACTCTGGGTTCTTTGTACTTGCACCATCACCACTCAGCTTTTATTCTGTAAATTATTAGCACCAGAAACTCAATAGAAAGCAATCACTAATTCCAGTGTTCCACCTCCCAGAGCCCTGTTAAGACGAGCTGCCAGTGGTTCTGCAGAGAGGTGTTTTAAGAGTGAATGGAAGGCAGAAAGTATTTTTAAGACTGTGCATTTGCCTGTGATAACAGTGTGTTTGCTCAAGCAAGTTATATGGCTTTCCCCCATGGCACCTGATTACTTCTGGTAGGTCTTCTCCTCAAGGAAAATAACAATTACTTTTAAATGCAGTTAGCTCAACGTTAGCCCATTAAGAACTTCTAAGATGCTAAAAGTACTTTTTTACTTGCATGTACAAAGAAGTATAAGCTTTTCCAAATGCTTCAATAGAGAGACTGAACACTATGAATACTTAATATTAGGAACAAAAATATATTGAAAAGAAATACGTCTTAAGACTATCTATACATATATATATATGCTCTCCCATTATATATATATATATGCACCGAGTTTGATTTATTGGACATCACTAATTCACAAAAATAGTACACAGTAAATACTACTTCCTCTCACCCCCCCAGCCCAAAAAGAGAAAACAAATACCACTACCAGTCCATTGAACAAAAGGGGAAACACATCCGTCAGTATCAGCGCTATCACAAACATCACTGCGATAAGCATGATCATGTTATCACTTTTATGAGCCTTCTATTAGTTCCTCTTCTTCACAACCCCAACTTCCATCTTCCTTATAATCAAACGACTGCTGCAACTTTGGACTTCATGGTTTCTGTTTAGCCAGTGAGTTAAGTTAATATAGCTACCACAGACTAGAATAAGATTTCAGGATAAATCACAAAGCTTAAGATGTAACATTTATTTTACTTTTAACCAAATGAAGAACAGAAGAAGCAAGAAAAACATGTATTAAAAAGTCTCTGAAGCTTGCCAAGCACAGACAAGGCTAATTCACTAAACAGAGCCCAATAAAACTCATTGTGTAGAGTTACAAGATATCATCATTATGCATTTCAAAGCTGTGCAAGAAAATGTTCTTTACAGCATCAATTCCTTTCCAGCTTCTCTCTCTCTCTTTTTTTTTTTTTTTTTTTTTTTTTTTTTTTTTTTTTTTTTTTTTTTGAGAGAGAGAGAGAGAGAGAGAGAGGAAAATTAAACAGACTTCTGGCCAGGAAATTACAATGTGTCTAAAATTGAGAGCAACAAGCATGGCTACTTGGAAGTGTCTAACAATATGTATCACTTTGCAGTACATACATAGGAAGTCTTTCAATAAGATACTTGGCCCACTACTTTATAACCCAGAGAGAAGATGGAAAAAAAGAGAGCACTTTTATTTAACCGTAAGGTAAGAGGTTTGAACTGGAGCTGTTTTATGTAAGAAAATCAAACTAAAAAGAAATCCTCAACAAAATAAGGATATTACTTGGCTGGACTTAGGAGTTCCATACAAAGCAGCAATTCACATGATTGCAATAAACGTGTAGTTTATACACTGGCTCTGAAGTTTGCTAAACATTCGATGCCGCACCAGTTGTAAATTTCATTACTAAAGAGAGCAGACTACTATAAAGTCTGTGAATACCTCTGATATTTTCTTAAGACTCAAAGTGAGGCATAGCAGTGAATGAGCACACTGATGCCAGTAAGCTCTTTAAAGGAGAAGAATATGACTGCAGAGGTGCTAAGCAGAAGTGCCCTATCAGCAACAAATGTTGTTTGCACTCCACTGGAATAACTAACGCCAGCATCCAGTTCACACCTCGCTTTTGTTCAGATATGAAAACCTTTTAGGAAAGAGGATGGCTAGAAGCAAACTGCCTAAGCCACTTCAGCAACAAGTCTGCTGACTTCGGGCTGCAAACAACCCCACACATTACGAAGTTCCCACACAGTAAGCCCACAAGTTCTATGAAGTATTAGGGCATCCCCTTATGGTACTACTCTACTGTTCATGCATAGCACACTCAAAGTGCTGAGCTGAGTTCCCCTGTTTCAAGAGGGCACACCTTACAGATGTACTATCCAGAACAAGAAAAGAGTATGTGTATTTTACAACCAGCCCTAAAACGCAGAAGAACTGTCCTGGCTGCTGAAGTAGCTATAGGATCCACGCAGTATGAAAGATCAGACACTTATGCCACTGTTAGATAACAAAAGTTTCAAACTTTATTCATAGAGTTTGAAATTATAACAAAAACATTTCTGAAGAGATCAATATACTAGGACCAATTCATTTACTAGAAATGTGTATGCAAAGGAGGTGTATACGGCTTTCCTTTAATAGAGTAGCATTATGCCATTTTCTTGGAGCTACCTGGTAACATTGCTAGCAACCATTTTGAATAACATAAACATACAAAAAATAAGCACAGCATCTAATAGTTATTTCTGCAGCTGTCAAAGCTCTGACTTGTGGCAAAGATCAAAATGCAAGACAAAAAATACACGTGTTCTTTTAGTATATAGGTAATATATGTATATAATAATATTATATGGTTTACAGCATTGTTTCAGCCTCATCCCTATAGACTGAAAAGGCAGTGTGGTCCCAAGTTCATTTCAAAATACGTTCATTTCTGTAGGAGTCTATCACACCATATTACCTTTCTCCCCCCCTTAAGCTGTTGCCGACTAGGATGGCGGAGATAACAGAATGTGATTTCTCTGCTTTCCCTTCCACAAAGTAATCTGCATTAATCACCCCAGCATGAATATTTCATTAAAA
This sequence comes from Pavo muticus, assembly GCA_016647715.1. NCBI lineage: Eukaryota > Metazoa > Chordata > Aves > Galliformes > Phasianidae > Pavo > Pavo muticus. The sequence goes on from JACDJE010000008.1 coordinate 82,900, forward strand.
AAAAAAAAAAAAAAACAATAATTTAAAATAAAAAAAAAAAATGTGAAGACATTGTTGCTTCCAAGTTTCTTTGAGGTTTTCAGTCCTACTACGTTCAACCTCAGGATGATACAGACTGACAGAAAATGAATTAAGACAAAACTACAAATAGTATTTCCTATTTGAAGTCAGTCACAACTACAAGTTTCCCGACCAGCTCAGGAAGGACACTGAAGATGCAGAGATTTCTGACCGAACACAGCCGTTGAATAAGATCAAAGAGGATACTGTTAATATTTAACTTTTCCAGTAAGCAGCAGTCTATGTTTATTATAATAAAACACCTATGCTTATTACAGTAATCCTATCTTCCTCCAACCTTCCCTGTCTCCAAACTTTTTTTAAAAAAAAAATGAAGAATAGAATCCTGGAAAATCAGATTTTCAAGTAGTTTAACAAAGAGTTTACCAACTTGGTAAAGGCTTTCACTAAACAGATCTCACTCTGGCCCTTCTTGAGAAGTCAAGCTTTCCAGATCACTGAACACAAGGAAACAAATCAGTAATAAAAAGTTGCAGCGCTTCAAAACACCCAGCAGGCAGCTCTGAGATGTTATTTAACTAACCTCTCTCAAAGAGAAAATAAAACAGGTGAAGCAATACACAAAGCCATAGCTGTTACCGTATTTCATACATTTAACAAACCTGAGCTTCTTGATTTTCATGGCCATCCTTATTGTTGAAAAAACTACAGAACCCCAGAGGTTTTACTGCTTCCCAGATGCTCAATTTTGACTTTTCATGAGCACAAATAAACCTTAAAGATACAGTCTGATTGGTATGGTTCTGCATCAAACCGCCAGAACTAACTGCCTGAACACACGCTGTAACATGTCAGTCTTGTTACTGTGCTTCAACAGGAGCACATCAGTGCACTGCTTTTGGAGAACTAGCATTTGAGTTTTCACCAACCTCTTAAAAGGAACCTGGGAAGTTTCGAGGCTACGCTGAAAATCCCTGCTTAGTTGCTGGGCGTTTAAATGGATAGAGGAGGGAAAGGCTTAACTCTGTTACCCTACAAGGCCTGAGGACAACTGTTAGGAATCAGTTATGTTTCTATTTTTGTTGCTCCTCCCAAGCTGCTAAATGTCCGTGCCACTTCTACAGCAAACATCTTACTTGCATTATGGAAATAAAGTATCAAGGAAGAAAAAAAAAAAACAATGAAAAACACATAAATAAACTCCGGACTCATCCAGAAGCTTTTGCAGGTTCTTTTGTTTGTTTGTTAAGTGTATTAGTAATCAGAGTAAAGTCCGCAGTTTCTTAGGGCTCACAAGAGCAACGATGTTCTCTAATGCAGGCTGCAGGATACAGCAGGTTGTTCCACCTCTGCCACAGAGGTGCGTGTTGGCAGGGCCTGAAGAGCTGCTCTGGGTGTCCCCGCTAAGCCTGCTCACCTGCAGGAGCCCACCAGCTCCAGGCAGTGCCACGCAGGGCACGTAGGCCCAAGAGGCTGCACAGCTGGCAGAGCTGAGGCAGCGCCCGCACACACGAGGTGAGGGCTTTGGGAGCTCCGCTTGGAAACAGCAGACAGACAGCAAGGACAAAGCACAGGCAACCAATTTTCTCCTCATGTTTTAACTCCCTGAAAATGCCATTATTAATGTTTTAATTACCCAGGCAGGAGCATTAGGAGCTCTGCTCGCCAATATTACATAAAAATATAAATAAAGTCATTAATACGGCATTCTCCTTAGTTAAACCAAAATAGCACACTTCCTCTCTTCAAAGGCACACTGCTCAATTACAGTGCATAATTACAGTGCACTTTTTAAGGCAGGATCCAAACTTCTAAGTGCTTTTAATGCTAACTTTCACAGCTTCCCGATCTCAGTGAAACACCAGATGCTGTTGCAGCAACATGAAGCAGCAGTACAAACCAGAAGCTCTTAGGACAGAGAAAAAGGTAATTAACAGATTTAAGAGTTAAACTGATTTGAGAGTTAAAATCAACAGAATTTGTACAAGGTACCATTTCTATACCTTCCACCTTGCTGCTTCATGGAAAAGCGAGAAAGGAAACAAAATATCAGAAAGGGAGAAAATGGGAAACAACAGCAAACCCGAAAGCGCAGCTGAAAGCAACAGTTGGATCCTAATCACCTAACAAACACTAAAAGTTTACAACAAAGCCACGGTTGTCTGGAAGCTCTGCAAATAGTCCACGGCACAAAGTCCTCTATGGGGCCCCAGCCGGAGCAGTACAATATAGCCTCTATAAGCAGATGCATCTGGCACCTGTGCCCCACGCTGGGTGAGGCCCTGCGGCAGCTCTGAAGCTTATCACTATATCAGGAGCCCTGCACGTGGCTCCCCGTGTGCTCACCTGCAGCTGGTGCGACACAGTGAATGGGAAGGGACAGCACCACCACCCCACTGCCACCTCTGCTACTCACAGAAAGCGCACAACTGGCACTGGGTGGCGAAGACATATTCAAGACAAGTGGAAAATATCCTTAAGACTTTTTTATTCATGGAACTGGCTGCTCTGTCAATCACATTATTTCTTGTGAGAGATTTAGCATAATTATCATTTCACCCTGTAATTGACGTTAATGTGTTAGCTTTCATGAATGTACGTGGCATAATTACCTCAACTACTGGGCAAATTAAGTATTCACTTCTGCACTACTCCTCCCACAGAACAACAATTTATTCTCTGGTTGAGATGCCCATAAAGTAAAAATATTTTTAAATTCTCTCTCAGCAGCAGCAAACGACATGCCGGAGAATGCAGTGGTTTTTTATACGTTATCCACTGCTCATTTTTCTGTTCTTCCTGCTTACCTGTTTTTCCTGCTTTCAAGTTAAAAAATACTTTAAAATTAAAAGCATTCTTCTTCATCCAGTCATATTCTCATAGAAATAACCGAGAAAAGGCTCATCCCGGCGCATCTTAAAGATGCAAAGAGACAACAGATGAGGTTTGGGGGTCAGCGTCCAATGTAACTGTGCAGCAGCATACTAGCAGTAAAAAAAAATAAACAACAAAACATGATGATGATGAAAGTTCCTCAAGCTCAGCTTACCAGACTGCTTTTGTCAGTAAGCAGCTGGCACTAAGGGGCTACAGAATTACAACTATTTACAAAGAATCATTCTGTAAGGGGCATCCCAGAGCTTATGAAGCGAGGGTAAGCCAAGTCCTGAACAGCTGGAATGTCTCACAGAAACTGGCTGCACACAGGAACTTCATATCTTTACAGAGTATCATTGCTGAAAGGATCAGGCTTTCTGAAAGCTACCCAACAGCCCTCCTCAAATCAGCAGCACGTCTGGATTTCTCCCCAAAAAATCCTTCCTTTATGAACATACCCAGCAAGAACTTTAGACCTAGAGTAAGCCAGCTCAGAAACACAGACCTGCAAGGGGCTTCTGCTTACAGGGACCTTCTGTAACTTGGCAAGGAGCAACAAGATGCATTCAGAATAAACAGATGAGACTATGAGCACTACTTCCCAAATCACAGGTATTCCTCACTAACACCTAAAAATTGAGAAAAACATACTCCCACCTGGAAAAACTACTTGTGACTTGCTTCAAGGGCAACTTAACTCAGTGCTTCCACAGGCACAGAGTACATCACTTACTGAAAGAGGAAAGCCTTTGAAATCAGCCATTTATTCAGATGAAATACTTGAAATTATTTTCTTAGTTTGGACCCATATAATACTTTTCAGAGGAAAAACATATTAACTTTCCAATTACGGAGCAAAGAGCATTCTGTTATTTAAAAGCTCAAAAAAAGAACAAACCAGTAATGTGGAAGTCTACAAATCAAGACAGCACAGCTAGCAGAAGTAAAGCCAGCAGAAATGGCCCAGGGCAACCCAAAGGACCATGAGTTATTGAAGTAAGTCATGCAATTGTCCCCCATCTGGAGAGCTGCATGCAAGTCTGGAGGCCCCAGCACAAGCAAGATGTGGTGCTGTGGGAGCAGGTCCACAGGAGGACCAGGAGGCAACTTGTAAGGGCTGAATTTAAGTCTACACTGTTGATAGCACTGCTATGTAATCACTATAGGCAAGTGCTGATTTTATCCTGCTGGTAAATACTCCACTGATGTTGGAGAGTTATAGGAGCATTGTTCTGGATTTTTCAGCACAGTGAAATTTTAATGTATCTTAAAGGAAAATAGTTTTATATTTAAAGCCTCTGTAAAATAAGATTTTTATTACATACACTGTCCAGCCTTTTACAGACTTCTATCCTGGGGTTGGGAAGACACGCACAATAGCTACTCCAAAAGTAACACCTATTACTTTACTATGTTGGCCCATGGTATCAGAGGCAGATGTGGGTGATACAGCAGCAGAGGCTGAACCTTCCCATCGATTTTCTATTGCATTTTGTTGCCAGGAAACCAAAGGCAGCAGAGGGGCAGTCAGACAAAATGGCAGCTGACATGGAAGTGCACATGGAGCAAAAGCTGAATTACTCCATGCAGAAAAAAACTGCATCCACTGACATTCATCAATGCTTGCTGAATGTTTATAAAGACCCAACAGTGCATGTGAGCACAATGAAGCAGTGGGTCACCTCACTTGTGCCATTTGTTACAAGCATGACACACAGGCTCTTGTTCATTCTTGGTGAAAATGCGTAGCTAATGGTGGTGACTGTTGAAAAATTGTGTTTTGTAGCTGAGAATTTGCTTTATCAAACAGCATCATTGTGCTCTCTATATCTGTTGTAGCTTTCAACTATCTTGGTGAAATGTAGCTTCAGAGGAATTAGGGAAAGATGTATTTGCCATATTAAAACAACTCCCCTTTTAACTGCATTATCCTGAAGAATTAGTCTAAAGAAAACATTTTTAAGAATATTTGCAGCATAACATAGTTTTGTTTTTGTTTTAAATTCAATTGAAGGGGCTTCTCATTACTTTTTCCTTTTCAATTTAAATATTTTTCTGCAGAACAGAAAGAAAAAGAACAAGAAAAAAACATCTCGAACAACAGGATTGTTGATCTATATTTCCTAAACCTGCTGCTGGTTCACACTCAGTGTTTTGGTTTGGTGCCTATCAGTTGGTACTGGGAGGGAAGGATGGCTCCCTGTTAGTTTAGCAAGTTGAACCATCCCCCCTCTAGGCCTGGTGTGCACCAGGATCACCACAGATGAATATATAGTACAACTATGCAGATGGAAGAGTACAATCTCCTTTTTAAAGCAGTGAGCCATTACACTGGTTCAGCTGTCAAATAAAACTATGGTAACATACTTAAGCCTCAGAAAGCCTTTTAAGTGCCTCAAGTCCAGCCAACAATGTATTATAAGATCAGTACAAAGTATTACTGGTATTACCTTGCATTGAAAATGATGCAGAGGTAATCTATGATGGCATATAAAAAAAACTGTAAATACTTCACTGTATCTCAGAGGAAAACACATTACATCCTCATTAAATCTACATAAGTATCTTTAGGTATGAAGAAACAGCCTTTCAAGTATACTTCTGAGTCATTCTAACACTCATCTTGAAGGAAGCAGCAAGTCAGAATTACTACGTTGTTCTTCGGGATGATGTAAAGAGTTTGGTAAGCAAAGAAAAACAAAAACACACTGGAGGAAATGAGGAGTATTATCCATTATTTATCCATTGTGAATTCGTCCATGCTCATTATTCAGATGAAACGAGAGTCAACTGTGCTGAAAGTGTATTAGGTGTACAGCCAAGTACACAACAAAAGATTCAGGTCTTTTTTAAAAGACATGCTGCATAATTCTAAACTTTATTACAGTTCATTATTGATTCAGTCTGAAGCAAATGCCCTACTTAAACATTCACCCAATGGTCAATTACGGAGTTGTTCATAACTGCTTTTAAGTACTCACACAAAAAAGGGATCATCACTGCACTTAAAATAAAGCTCTGGAGAGATGCTTATGTTCCTACTTATTTAAAATATTAAAAAGTTAATTCTCCACAGATCAATCTATTAAAAACAGATGGTATCCAGAAGGTGACTGCCACCTGCAATGGCCAGCCATGCAGTGCTGCCCCCACTGCTGACCAAAGAGGCCTCTGATGAGTTGATTCACCTCAACTCCTCTCAAAACTATCACCTCCAATACACTAGAATGCTTCATGACAGCTTTTTCAAACACACCAGCTCAGGAAAAGGCCATACCAGAGAGGAGGTGGAGAAGCTCCACAGTTGGAAGATTGCACTCTTCATTGGCAGCAAGCTATTAGGTCAGCCTGATCAGCTTGTAAAGACAAATTAAAAATAAAAAAATAAAAATCCCTGTACTGCTGCAAAGGGCTTCAAGACAAGGCTCCAGAGGCCCTTAAGAAACGTTCCATATTACTTCTCATGGAAAATATACATAGAAGAATTTCCTGAGGCATTACTCAAGCAAAACAATGCTATCTACAATGATAAGGGAACAGGAGAGAGGTTTAGAGATTTTTATGTAAATAGCATTCTGGATCCCAAGCAGTGTTACGGAACAGACTCAATGTAAACAGAGAATGAAGGGAAGAAGGAAAAAAAACAGCAGCGGTGCTCAGTTGCCTACTAACCAATCTAGCCTTCACCAACTGAAATTCAGAACATGGATCCCAAACCTGACTTTTATTCCAGATAGATGCTTCCCAGACATCTTCTGCTGTCTGGGACTGCTCAGGGTATCACCAGGGAGCTGACACAGGGATGCTGCTCAGGGGCAGTCCACATCTACCCAGCTGCTGCTGTTAGCCCCTTGAAGCAGCTACAGCTCTACTGCTCATTTCCTTACCACCAACAGCTCATTTCTGCCTCTCTAGCAGAGGCGTTTGAAGGGAAACGGGATTAATGCTTGCAGGAGACATTTTCCATACACAGAAATGATGTGGACGCAGAGCAATGAGAACACTTGCTCACCAACAAATTCAAAAGCTTTGGGGTGGTACTGCAGATTTGACTTGAGCAGCTTGTCATGACACCTGTTCCACAACATTAGCCACCCGGCCTTGCAATCCAGCCCTGAAGAGCACATCACATGCTGCAGGTACAGCTGCCACGAGCCCACCTGCACAGAGCAGTCACAGCAGTCCCCTTCCTTAACACTGCAACAGGGAGAATATGAAATCGTTGACAGATACGTGTCTGCACGCATACATGTCTGTATGTATTTTTGGTAATCACCTATACGAAAATACCTTCTCTAGGTTCTCCAGATCTCCTCTTTATGTTTGATTCTAATTGTAGCTTTCTGTGGAGAGACTACTGTGACAAAGCTTTTAAAAGGAGAGCTCTTAAACGCTACTGCAAATTTAAAAGAACTGCCGGTACTTTTACCACTACCAATTACATGTTGTTGCATACACAACCATATGCAAATACTTCAGCAAGATAAGATTTTTTCCAGTGTTCCAAAAATCCAATACATTTCAAAAGACAGCTACGAAAGATTCTGAAAAAGTTCTTGAAAGTGTTCTGACAGATGCTATGTATCATTTTAAAAGATACATATTCACAGAGCACAGATAAATTTATAAGTCCTCGCTTTCTGCTATAAAGCAGAAGCACAAGCCAATTCAGTTCGTATTTTGGACTGCAATACTGATAAATATGCCTTAATCTAGAAAGAAAGAATTCATCTCTTGAATTCCATACAAAATATTTAAATCAGATACACGCTGGCAAGTCTTGTTTTTTTTTTTTTTTTGTTGTTCTTCTGTTGTTGCTTTTGTTTTTAACAACCTTCTATAATACTTCTTAAGTAGTTACCAGGCTCTGAATTTCACCTTGAGCCTTATTCATACAAACACTTTCCTAAATAAAAAAAAAAACAAAAGGAACGGGAGGGGGAAAAAAGCATAAAACACCGCCAAGAACAAAACAAGTTCAGATTCAAGCGTACCTTCTGAACAACAAACATGAGCTTTAATCAAGCTCCCAAACGTTATCATTACACTGAACTCTGTGGTGCATTACCACCACCTCTGCTGACATTAAGCAATCATTTACAATTCATTTCTTTTTAATCATTCTACTGTTTTATTACCTGCTTCGTCGTCACCTGCCCCCTGCTGCATACCCAGCTGGTAAACACTGCACTTCTTTTGCTCTATTCCAGAAGAGCAGTTCATTCCATTACCAAGATACAAAAATAGAAATAAGCAGATAATTTAAAGAGGATTCAGCTACTATCTGCTATGGTAAAAGCATGATCCCAGAACAGACTAAGTCTGCATTTTGCACATGTTGACATCACGCTATTAGATGACGGCAGTCAGAAGCTACTGATTGGTAGAAATTCCTCCTTTTAATGACCTTTTGACTTAATGAGCAGGAAAGGAAAAGTCATCTTCAACAGTAGGATTGGTGTACTGTCTATTACATTCATTCACTCAGCTATCAATAAAACGTTGAACAAGGTTAGATGAAAGCATCTGTTTTGACTCTAAGTTTCAGCTATAGCATTTTCTTCCAGGTTGGCACAAAGACAGCTCTGATTGTTCTTAAATTATAACTCTGAAGTTATAATATTTGAAATAAAATAAACGCATACTTTTAAGTATCAAAGAATACCATACTGTAGCATAAAAGCAAAACTGGCAAGATATGCTTATGGAGATATTTAAGCTGCGCACTTCACAGTGATATCCTACTTTAAATCTCATTGCTTTATAGCATTTAAAGCCAAACAAAGGCTCAAACATGACTAAAAGACCACGAGTTTCTGATCAGTTGTCAAACATACAGGCTATAACCATTTTAACAGACCTTATTCTGCACAAAGTCTTCATCAGTCCATATTTTTATGATTCATGCCAACTTGTTACACAAATTGTTCCTGTCTGTAAATTAAAATTGTCCCAGCTTTCTCCAACTGCTGATGTAAGTGTCTGACACATTTAAATATATGTAACATTTGTATTACAACCAGAAAAGCGAAGAAAAGTCGAAGGAAATTAATTCCATAGTTTAGACAAAGTTCACCACTCAACAGGATGAGTGCCACCATCTCCCATGCTCACAGTTAGACATGGAAACATTTCAAGCCATGCTAATTCATAAAAATAGCCACCACATAACAAAGGGTGAAAACAGCCATCAGAATCCAAGACCATAAAGTATCTACAATCTACTTGTTTTTGACCTTTGGCTAAAAATAAAGTAAAACCAGATTTTCCACTGCAACTCAGCTGAACTGTCTGAAAAAGTAACATTAACTCATTCTTTGAGTTAAAACTCATTGGTTTTTTCCTACCTGTAAAGGTCGAAATACTACAATGTCTATCAATTACAATACAATAACTACTACTTAATACAGGCAAAATGACCCATGCTCCTTACTCAAAAATTCTATAAACATAATACATTTATACCAAGTCTACAGTCTTCAAAACACTAAAAAAAAAAAGCATAAACATCTTTGAAATGTAAAAAAACTCTTAAAAGAAACACCTCAGAAAACATGGGATTTCAGATACTGGGAGAGAAAAGCTGGCATAGAACTTGAATCCTGCACAGCAGATGCATATCTGTCCAGCACACCTGTCTAGACAACTCCTAATGTCTACTCATAGCTACATTACAATTTCACAACTTGAGTAGTGAAACGCGTTTCCCCCCCGGCCCCAAAATCACAGGTGGGTACCATCAACAAGCACATGAAAAATCCTGTAAAATGACTTCAAAACAGGTCACTAACATGACAGCGTGTCATTTTTAAAGGAGTTCTAAACCTAAGCAACACCGTCACAGTGACTCTGATAAAGAAGCACTATTACAAAATCCATCGATTTAGCAAATAACTGTGACCTGCAGAAAGCTTAGTTACCAGCCTGATGACCCGGATACATACGGAAATGAGGACGTAAAACATGTATCTCCTTGTCTTCATCTATTGTCTGTCCTAAGGAGAGCAGGCTGACGCGTCTCATCTTCAGCAGCCTTGGGGAGCTTTCACGGACAGAGCTTCCAACATCCAACACAACATCTCCAGAAGCGACTGCAGGAACGATTTTTTTCAGAAATTCCATTTTCACCTGCCTCCTGTACACTCAGAACTCACTAAGCATAGCACTTCAGCTGCACGTTACAGACCGCAGCTCCCACATTAACTTCCTTGAAGGCAGAGGTAGGCTGCGCACACGACTTCTTTCTCCCAGTGATGTCATATGTTGGACCTGGGTGGTGCCAGCCTCAGCGCGTCAGCTGCCAGCTGCTCCCAGGCAGATTTTAAAGAAGTCTAACTGTACAGACTGATAAGAAAACCAAACAACAACAAGCCAGTCTATCAACTGACATACATTAAACTCTTGACTAGGATAAAACACCATTTTAGCATTGCAACACTTTTAAGCACTAAGAAAATGTACATGTATTTCAAAGTCGTATTTCACAGAGTTCAATAGCTCTTAATTTTCATGAAGTGCACAGAGAGCATTCATCTGCATTTGAAAGATAACACTTATCATTCTCAAAGCCTCTTCACCAGCTTTAGGAAGTGTCTAGCGGCACCACAATTTAAGCCATTTGCATTCTCACATGGCATTAAGTGCTAATCACTAAGTTATTAATGTTTATTAAACACTGAGTTCCATTTTCCAGTGGTTCTGATACTATATTTAGGCACCTAAACTACTCAAACCGCCTTCCATAAAACAACAAGTACAGAAACAAGCTGTCCCATTCTGCCCAAACTTTCACTGTCTCTAAAGCTACTTATCCATATGGTTTAACTGAGTTTTTTGTTTTCATTTGGAAGGAAGTTTAAGCACCGTTCTATATTTAGTTTAGAGAAGCCATTATGAAAGATGTCTTGCAGTTAGAGCAGAAAGCTCATGGGAGAAGAGGAAGGGAAAAGAAAAGAGACATTAGCATAGAAAAGCCTTCTCCAACGCTTTTTACATTTGGGAATATGTATGGTTGAAACTATTATTTACTAGACGTAGAGTGGAGATCCACACCTGACTTTGTCACTGTAGATTACAGCCATCACTCAAACAGAGCAAATTGACGTGCACTCATTCTGCAGTCAAGGGCAGCCTCTGCGACAGCAGCTCCCTGTCCAAGATGTTTCTGAACATACTCAACACAATTATCCAACTTAGGTGCAAAGCACCACAATATACTTCAAAAGAAACTACTACATGTCACATCCACCACTGCAACCAACTCTTCTTAAAAAGAAACAAAAATACTTCAAAATCTATCAAGTGTACGCAGTGTAATCCACTGAAGGTCACACAGTTTCATTCCTTAGATGCTCCCAAGGGACTGGAAGCCACTTGAAAAACGCAGTACAAGTTCATTGAAATTGTCACCTGAGACACGTTCTCAAACACAATGTAGACTGAAAATGTGTGCTATCTTTGCATTCTAATCTGCATTAAAGTCCCCAAATATTCAACTCAGTCTAAACTTCCTTTGTAGATGAGCACAGAATTCTGGGTGGCCCAACCTTGTCACAAAATACACACTGCTAGAATATCATTTCCTGCAGCAAAAGATCTGGGAGATGAAGCAAAGAATTGTCCTTATATGATTTCATACACAGCATTTTTTCCACTAATACAAAAGAAGTTGCAAGGAATACATTTTCAGAAGTGTTTCGTGCTTTCAGAACAAGTAATCAGATATCACAAAGATAAATGCTGCTTACAAAAGACTGAGTCATTACAAACTCAACCAATCACTCAATAGTATTATTTTTTATAGGGTTGTTTGGGTTTTTTGGCTCTTTAAGTCTTGCCATAAACCTCATTTGCAGTTTCCAGTATATGGCAACAAAAGAGAAATTCAGACACTTCTGTTAGCAAGAACGCTCCCAGACACCCAGCTGCCAACCCGCAGCTCGCAGGGGGCAAGAGGTTAAGCCAGACTCCGGCTGCTCGGCAGCGCCCCCTGGCGGCGGCGGCCGGCCTGCCCGCACGGGACGCTTCCAGCTGAGCGCGGCCGGGCCCGGCGTGCTGGCACGGTGGTAACGCGCCTGCCGGCGCTCCGAGCCGCAGGATGTGAGTTGCCCTTAGTTAACACCATATCCCACCTCAGAGGTCTCTACCTCAGCCTACAGGTCTCCAATAATATTCATATTTCTTACTTAGCCAAAGGGTTTTAGCTATGCACACTTGATCCCATGCTATGGGCATACTATTAGCGGCGAACCTCACGTGAAACACACTATTTTCTTCAACTTGCCTATTCAAAATGAACATCACTGCTTCAAGTGGGAGTCAATCCGCTACAGAAATAGGGCAGCCACTATAACACCCACATATAGGAAGTTTTTCACCCTTGAATCCCAGAATAGAAGCTTGATCGGCAAGTATTTGTCTTACTGTAATGAAAACAATCTGCTCTTCCCCAGTGAAGATTAAAGTCATAACTGAACACAGAATATAACAGCTCAGCTTGAAATCAAACCTGCACTCCAGCCTGTAAGTTAACATACCGGTATTAAATTCATGAGAGGTACCAGATGCCCGCTTTATGGTTGTCAGCCAATTAACAGGACATTGCTGTAATCTCACACAGAAGTCTGTAGGTAGGGAGAAGACAAACCCTACTTCTTTCTCTCTATGATGCAGGTTTTTTTTCCTTTCTGCTTTCCAACTATGACTTAGCAGCCTTTTTTTTATTTTAAACCTAAGTCATACAGTTTTTCAACCATTGGTAAGTTTGGTTTTTATTCATGCAGACATGAAAATCCTTTCAGTTGACCCCATGCTTTCCTGAAAGAATTTCTGGCTTTCAGGTTTCTGGGAAATGAAAGTAAGATCCATCTGCCAGCTTTTGGTAAAGCTTCAAATTTCTTTTCCTTGACCTAAGCTGCACTTGCTCTACACGGGAATGGGCTTTTTCAGTGACTTACGGGGTTTTTTTCTCTGGAAAGTTGGGGATTTCTGGAGGCTTGTTGTTGTTTTCATGAGCTTGGTTTTGATTTAGCATCACTAGAAGTGAACACACCCAAAAGTGGCAATAAAATACTTGGCTAAGTAAATCAATCAGAAGCTGGACACAAAATACAAGTTATGTCAGCGACTGAATGCAAGATTATCCTGTTCAACAAAAAAGCCCCAACATTTTTAATGTCTGTGTATTAGATAGAAATCGTTCTTATCTTTAAACAGCATGCAAGAATACAATGCTTTCCTAAATGTGTTAGGAGTTCCTGGGAAGTATGAGGTAATTGTCTGTTCCGCAGCTTCTACGATCCTTAGCCAGGATAACAATCAGGTCTTCCTGTCACTAACCTCTTGCTTCTTAGGACTTCTGACCTCTCATACAAGATCTTCCAAACCTATGAATTTCTTCCACAGGCACGTTTTATTCGAATAAGAACTGGCATTTTCAAAGCAAATCCCAGAGCAGCACCTGCAATGAATCATATTCATTCACACACAAGTAGGAAGACTAGTGCAGTCGGCAACAAAACACGTCATTTAAACTATTACATGGCAATGGAAGCGGCCAGATCTTTTCCCACATGAAACAATTAAAATGAATGACGACAGACCACGTTGATATTTTTATGCAAAGGTCATTAAAAAAGAAACAGTATTTAAAAACAAAGGCTCTGTGGTACTAATACCAGCAATCCAGAACAACGGCAGCACTGCTACAAAGTGGCACCTCTAGGGAAAAAGCTGGAAACCATTACCCAAAGGTTCTTAAAAGATTATCAAAAAATATGGCAGTTCCTGCACCCATAATCCATTTGTTGTTAAGGGCAGCTTTTTGAGAACTGCTGCCACATTCAGAGCTTGCACCTTGATTAGATATCAAATGGGCAAAGACGTGCAACACTTAAGCCAGCAGTTTTTAAGCAAGTGCTAACTGGAAGTACAAAGGAGAAGGATAATTTTTAACTTCAATTATGCAAAACAGCTTAAAGAATGATCACGTTTGCTGAAGTTGAGTACTCCAGACAGCTTCATCAGGGACAGTTCTAGAAACAGTCTTGTTCAAATGCAAAAAGTAATTAAAGGCTGTCCTCAGTAACTCAAACAATTGTTTGCTATGTAGTCTAATGAAAAAACAGATATTTCACATATCTCATATAAATACAGTTATGCAGTCAGCTTTGATAGCATTCATACCATACACTTACTGCAACTGTCTACAGAAGTAAAAAAAATACCTACGTTTGAGACAATTAGCTTTAACAATGAAATCATTTTCTAAGCAAGAAGCCTATGTATAGGATAAAAGCAGAGCAGAATCTGCTTCTACTGGTACAAGAGGTTATTTTTATTACTCTTCATGATATGCTGCATATGATCTCTATTTTCCTAAAATAAATCATGCAAAAAAACTTATATTTTAAGATTCTACATCCCGAAAATAAGCTGCTGGTCACGCTTGCAGATAACAAAGTAAGCTACCATACAGCTTTAAAACAGTCAAAACTTAGCACTGAAGTGAGACAAGACACGCTGCGATATTATCGCACTGCATTTTAGCAGCTCAGTAGAAATGAAGGCCCGAATTACTTTGTAGCAGCCCAAAGGAATTTTTTTTTTACTCCCAATTCCTCTTTTCTTTTTCTACCGACAAAAAGAGATCCACGAACACTGTTACTGTAAGTAGGAGGAGACTGTGTGTCAGCATAAGCACCCATGAAAATAGTCTCCCCAGAGGCACACAGATACACCAGTGTCATTTAGAACACAATGCTAATAGGAAGGGGGAGTTGGAAAGCTCGTGGATGTTTGGGTGTATTTTGCAATTAACAGAAAGCTAGAAACCACACATTGATATTCAAGACATAAATATTTGATGCCTTTATAAAATAACTGACGTTCAACCATTTCAATCACATGCCTTATGAGCTATACTGCTTTTCACTTACACTAAAACAGTACATATCAGCAGCGAAGGACATCTAATTACAGAATACAAATAAGAACAGACAGCATTGATGGGATTTCAAGAGGCTCCTCAATTCATCGCTCATACTCAGCCCCTATACTCCTGGTGACTCAAACACACAGGTTTCACATTCCCCAGCAGCTCTGATGAGTCCACAGTTTTTCCTGCTTACTTACATATTATTACTTTATCATCATATAGTATACACTCAACTACAGTTCAAGCTCATATGTTATCACCCTATTCAGCACAGAAAATGATGCTTCTCTTCATTTCAGTAGTCTTCCACTTATTTGGAAACTGACCTTATGCCTGTCTCTGTCTTCTTGTAGAAACTTTATTCAAGTCTTTCAGCTGATCTTTTCTAGATCTCTGATAATTCTCACTAATCTACTCTGAACCCTTCAATGTAAAATTTTCACATAAAAAAACCCTGAAACATTTGCATACGTTATTCTAAAGGAATCACCTGGCTAAAGCAATGCAACTTCTGCAAAGAACAGAACTGAAAGCTCACGCCATTATCTCTAAATACTTTCATAACTAACCCAACATTTACTTGCATTGTAGCATAACAAGGACTTTCAACAAGATATCTAAGTAATCTAATGCACGGGGAATGTCCTCAGTGAAGGAGTTTACTTCTATTAAGTATTTGGTGTATGTAACGTCATATTTAGTTGTATTACATATCTAAGAAACAAAATAATTATTTAAGACTGTGTTTCAGTTTTACATTTGACAGCCAGAATTGCCATCTGACTCTCTCCAATTATAAAGCCATTAATACTTTCCAAGTTCATCCCCAGTTTCAAATTTAGAGAGCTGGATGTTTTACGCTGATGACTATAACTAGAGATTACAGTATACCATCTGTTAAGAAATGCTGTATAAACGGTACTGAGGTGTAATAACACCACCAGTCAAGCCTCACCTGTAGAAATTTGTATCGCTGTGCTGATAAAGCAATGTTCTCCATATGTAGGGATTTGTCAGCAGTGTGCTGACAACGTTTTCAGCAAATACTAGATATGTACTCCGGATTCTAGACACACTGAAAGCCATCTGCAAGTTTGCCATTCATATCTTTTGGGGGCAAATTACAGTCTCATTTATTCTATGCAGGCTAATCACGATAGGCGAAAAATACGTAGGAAATACAAAGACAGAAGTCATTTAGCTTCTCTGAAGAAAGGGTTTGGACACCAAAAGCACTCTATTACACAAGCAGAACTGAGGCTTCAAGTTACTCAAGAATCCCTAAGTTGTTTCTAGAACACAGCCTCCAACTGCCCCACTTGCTTCCACAAGGAGTGAAGTAATTTTAGCAGCATTTTAGTACAAAGAAAAATAAATGTACGCACACACACCTGGTGGCGTTCCCGCCCAATTCTTTCCCCAACTTGCACGTTCTCTCTCTGAAAGACATCGACTAATGGTTGTACAACTTTGCCCACAGAATAACAATGTACTAAGATAAACAATGCAAAGGACAGCCATTGACAGCAGGCAAATATTATTTTATACAGAATATTTTTAAGCTATTTAAGAAATAAGCAAGTCAATTTCTCCATCCAAGAAACACAAGCCAGACTTCAGAAGTTCACCTATCAGAGAAGACAAAATACCTGCACTTCCCCAAATGAAACTCCTGTGTAAAATACAATCAGTGATTCACCTGTTTTAGATGCAACAGAAGGAAGTCACTTAGTTCTTTGGTTAAGAAGTAAATATCAATCAAGGATCAGTAAAAGCAATAAGGAATTGCAATATGAGAAGAGGATGTATTAGATCAATTCTAAGCAAATAAGCTGAAATTGGAAAAAATAATTTAGGGATGATTCAGAAAAAGTAATCGCATGCGGGACTTCAGCAGGTTACTCTTAGCTAACTATATCTGCACTTAAAACTAACGTCCTATTTTCTTAACGGAATATTATCCAAAAGATATCTAATGCTTGCCCACCGGTAGGTAGGGAAAAGAACTTAAAATGTTCCCTTTTCATCTCTCCCCACGTCTTCAGAAGATTTTTTTCCAGTGGAAATGTTGTAAATGTAGGTTTTAGAGCAGTAGCAATTTTTCTCTTTAAACTTTAAATAAAACGCTTCCTCCAGTGTAAAGCTAACAGCACTTGAATTCTCATATAAAATGTAGACGTCTTTGCCAAATATTTTTAACCTATAACATGAATACATTTTTGCATCATAATCTGAACCTAACCAGAAAGAACAATGCTGTTGGCAGAACTACATAATTTGGTTTAAATAGCAACTACTCCAATCTCCCAGTTCTTACAACAAATAGAGCTGTGACAGCTACTCAAGGGCTACAATCTTCAGCGTTTCATGGCTTACAGGAAGACTGACACCTGAATTAAAGGAACAAATGCACTCTTGCTCAGATCAAGATCCTTTCCTATCTGTTAAGAGTATAATAATAATATTAAATTCAAGGCAGTGATAAAGTAAAATACTTACGGAACTTATTGGATGGTACAGAAGTTGAGTGTGATTTACTATTGTAACACATCAGAATAATATCAGTTATTAATTTAGAGCTTACATTTTTATATAAATTCCATAACAAAAGAAGAGAAGAATTTTCTGTACTGCAAAGAACATCTATAGATTCTTTTTCCATTGAAAGAATTCTGTTTTAAAGTCCAGTTGTATTCTGTCTAAAGGCGTTGAAAACCACACAGACTCAGATCGGCAGGTGCAGCAAAGGGTGCTCCCAGCGGAGCTCGATGCGGGCCTATGAAAACTCCAACATCGTAGCTTTAGTACACAAAGATTCATAAAATATATTTAAATATAATTTTACAGAAAAGAGAGTTAATTTTGAATCCCATGTATATTCAGATACGGTAGAAATGAAGTAATTTAAGAGATGGCACTCATTCCTACCAGGCAAAAAAAAAAAAAAAAGCAAGGAATTTACACTTTCATAATTTCTACTAATCCAGGAGAACTTTCTTTGGCAAAGTTTTTAGTTTCATGGTTTAAGCACAGGAGTGGGAATACTAATTTTCAGTGTAAGATGCTAGCCAAGGTCTCATTTGCTCTACTTATTTGGGAAGCCTGAAAACTTTTGAGATGAAAGAAAGAGATCCAACTATAAACTAAGTGCTAAATTAAGGTTCAAAGACGTTTCTATTAAGCAGAGTGGGGAATAAGTTAGACAGCAATTCTGGGTTACCAGCAAATAAGAGAACACTTGCTAAATGCAAGTAATTCTCAGCATACCAAAGTCATCAGGAAAACAAATGCGTGGGAAGATGAGGGAACCTAAAACGACTAATTGTTGAATTCCCTCCAAGAGAAGCTTCCATTTTTAATTATATGTGGAACCTTTATGTATGTATATGCACCCAAGCAGGTTTGCTTGAGATAAAAAATAAAAATAAACGCTAAACTTACTAACACAGTAAAGTTGTCACAATCAAACAAAGGTAAACGAGACGATCACGCCAAGCAATACGTGGCACTCTAACTGCAGCTTCAGGAGCTGGGTGAACACAGACATTACTTAAAGGGCAGCAATAAAGATGAAGGATTGCTTCTTCACACAGACTCAACTGCTCACTGACCTAGTGGAAACAAAGCTCAAAGAGTAGCTTCAAGTATTAGCTCTTGACAAGGACCACAAATTAAGACCAATCTATAGAACAGACTGACGCATCATGAAAAGAGATCTTGAGAAACACAGATTTTAACAGTGTTTGTGCACATTTAACTAACGTGCACAAGATTCAATAGGCTTACTCTCATTCCTAATACCAGAATAATTATCTGAGAGACTAGCAAGTAACTGTGAAAAATTAGGAAAAAAGTTTTTAGATTTGAAAGAGAATTGCTCTATTAAGCCTGAAGCAAAGATTAAGCCTGTTTCTATAAGAAGCAACAAGGGGAGAAAAAAAGCTACCTTCACAGAGCAGAAAGAAGCTAATACTGACTTTAAAAGCACAGCTGAGCACAATCACGCAGGAGAGCTAGAATTCCTTTATTTCAAGAGAAACCCAGGCTCCAGTCAGCTGACTGGAATAGAAAAGCTAAAGAAAGCCTTTCTTTCCTCACCTGTGGCTTTCTAAGTAGGGAAAAGATAAAAGACCAGTTGTCGTGGTCAAAAACAAGAGGATTCTTTCTCAAAAACGATCAAGGTTAGGATTACCTCTTCTTAGAGAAAGATAGTGCTAAACAAACTTTATTGCTTTCCATTTCTTAATTTTCAAAAACATTCCTTATTTTCAAATTAATCTGCTACATCAAACAAAAAAAATCCAAAGATCTGTCAACGCATTCACACAAACAGGGCTGCTTATACAGTCAGATTGTTTCAAGTCAGCTGGCTATCTGCAAATGGAAACACAGAGGTGTCGGTACTGTCATTTTGTCTCACCCACACTAGCACTATCTTTCATTAATTAATGCAAAATAGATAATCAAATGTGGTTAAAATTAAGTATATCTTTCAAAGCTGTTGGTCCATCCATTCCTCTGTACATTTTAACCTGCATCCTTAAGGTGTGTTTCAAATCAAAGGAGCAAGGACCTTTTTTTATTTTTATTTTTTAATAGGTACTTAAAAAGGATGAAGGTATGGAGGGAGAGGCCTTGCTGAAGACCAGGGGTGCCAAGTGCCTCTGAGCAAAGAATGGCAGGATGTTTTAAACCCTGCTGTGCAGAAGCACATCCAAGAGGAACTGTTTCCACAGGAAAGGCCTGTAAGCGCACAGGAGAGATCAGAAGTACATAGCTGCATCACTTGTGCTTTGCCCAAACCTCACAAACTGCCTCTTATCACCACCTCCCTGACTTTGAAGTACTTGTTTTCATTAGGTACTAGCCAAGGGATAGGGATTTTCCAGTTCCCTAAAGATTTCTAGTTTTCATTCCTTTCCATAGACACATATCATCATAGATTTTGATTGTAACAGAGTTCTTATTACAGAGTAACTGTACGAGTTGCTCTACATCCTGCTGTTTCTTTCAAGTTAGAGAACGCTCCAGTATCATTCTTTTCAAGGAAACAGTTGCTGGCTGCTCAGGGAGAAGAGCAGCATCCCCATTACAGCTGTCTGACCAAAAAGCGTTAAAAGAAAGATTCAGATGTCCATGCATGCAGAACACTATAAATAAGTTTCAGAGCTGTAGAAGTGCAGAGTCAATTGGCTGACAAAAGTCTCTTTTTCCACTACCTTATAATGATGCAGCCTTCTAAGCAGACTGTTACGAGAAATACACAACAGTTCAAGTCCTTCTGAACACCAGATGTATTTAATTTCAGGTATTTGAGGAACACCGCTGATAGCATCCTACGCTATTAGATTCAATATACAAGTAGATTACATTAGAACAAACATACTGTGATAACAAAATTAACTGAACTCCAAAATTATCGTTCATGATAAAGTTGTTCTCCACGACAGAAAATAGGTTCAACAAGAGCTTTACAGAACACTGAAAAAGGAACTTGACAGATTCTGGATATCACTGAACAGAAAAAACACACCACGTACTTGACCTTCTGAACTTCTAAGAATCCCAGAGAAGGGAAATCCTATAACAGTTTCAACCATTAATCTTTTTCCCCCCACTAATCTGACACACAGCTTTCACGCTCGACGAACTAAGCAGCTCTTCTGTGTCCCTATTAGCATTCTCATCTGTTTTCTTGCAGATATCTCAGACGTTCCACATTATTTGAACAACGCAAGGCATCAAGTGCTCCAAATCCTGCAACTCATTTGTCACTGTAAGCAAGCATTTTCTACAATGCTCTTCAGCAGAAACACACCCAGTAACGGGGCAGCAGAGAAGAACCAATGTTCAAAATGACACTGGATCACGTTTTTTAAATAAACATATAGAAACATGTTATCTAAGCACTAAAATCTTTTAAAGCGAAGTATAAGCGGAGATGCTAGAAGCATGGTAAGCTCTCGTAGGAGAACGAGTTACAGCAAAAACAGTACTTATGTCCTCGAGTCTTCTGCCTCGTTTTTTCTATTTCATTAAGAAATAAAAAACTGATCTGGAGTCTTTGTTCTACAGCTAAACAGTACACTTGCCTCCCCTGAGCACCAGGAATCTAAGGATGTTCAAGGAAGACTTCTGTAATGACAGATTTGTTACTGTTTGAAGGAATGCACATATCAGAAAAAAGTAATTAGAGCAGAAAGTTCTAACAAAAGAAAGTGAAGCGGGTCAGAAAGTTGTGCAACTTGGAATCAAAAACCAGCAACTGAGGCAAACAGCAATTTAATACACCGGAGATGATCCCATGCCAAGACTTAAAATACACTGAAAGTCTACTTTATTGTTTCCTTCTCCTGTAAAGAACACAAAGGACAATACACCACAGGAAAGTAAGAGCCATGTTAAAAACACTGCAGAATGTTTAAGGTACTGAATGCACAAGACCATTAAATAAATACTGCAGCAACAACTGCATTTCAGTATTTTTCTGTCGTCATGCCAATATACCCTCTGTTCTCAAAGAAGCTAAGGAAGCATAATCTACCTGATTTATTGCTAGACTGTAGGGAAGCAGAACCTCACACTATTTTCTAAGGACAATTTCTATGTCAGATGAGTTAAACCTATCTGAACCCACTTCAGCTCAGAAGTACTTAATCTGCAACAATTACCCTGTGCTTGATATCAATACAGACCTACTTAATTGAGATAAAATACTTAAACGAAGGCCAGTAAGGAAAAAGAAAATCCATACAAGGGATTGCAAGGGCCTTTGCTAATTAGCTGCACTACCTGGCTTTTTCCACAAGAGGACAGAGCTCAGGCACCTGCCCAAACATCCTAGGAGACCTGACAAAGTCAGATCTCCACTGAGCGTACAAATACATGAAAGACTACTTGACAGAATTACCAAACAAAAATTATTTGAAAAAAAATTAGTAAGAGCCCATCAGCCTAGGGAAAATAAGGAAAGTACATCTGGCTTAGGAAGTTCATGAATGGAAGGTTGAATGCTGCTCGCTCTGTTCTTATCCTCTTTGGCAGAGGCTCAACATCTGTCCATAATGCAATACAGCAATAGAGCAAATATCCTTATTTAACATTAGAGCAAATTTCCTTAACGTGGATAAATATTGACAGTAAAACAGAGACTACAAAGACCAAGGCAGAAAGACAAAAAAACTATGGACATATGAAAACATATCTTGTGGCAGAATTCTGAAGGTCTTACCACTTAGAAGCCATTGCTAACCACCGACATGAGCCGCTCATGTATCACGCTCAGGATGTATCCATCAAGACATTTTCCCCCAAGTCCAGCTTGTGCTCAGAGATGAGAGGAGTAGATAAAGGTGTAAACAGCTACAGGCCAGTTGGTGTGTAGCCAAATACCAGAAAGTGATCTCCAAACACAGTACAGACAAACAAAGTATAAAACACTGAAAAAGAAAGAAAAAAAAAATCAAATGTTAGACACCACTTTTAATAAAGATACCAACATTTTCCAAAAGCTTTATTCTCAACCTTTTCATTTGGGGAAAAAAAAAAAACCAACAACAAAAAGATCTGGATGATGTCTTTAAAATTGCTATTCTGCTCAGAGGTTAAAGACTTTTAATTCATGAGTAGTTTGGGGTTTTCTTTGGAGGGAGGGAGAGGGGGGAGCATTGATACTGAAATAAAATGTACAACTACTCTTTATGCACACATTTCAGTGACATTTAAACTAGGAACAGGCTTTATTAAGAATATGTCTGTATCTATACACACACACTCTCTCTCTCTCTCTCTCTCTCTCCCAGCTGAAGATCATTCCAAATCATTCCTTTCATAATGGTCCTTTTGGTTCTTTCCTGTTTTTCCTTCCCTTCTATTTTAGCACAGGGATGCGGTCAGGAAGAAAAGAAACAAGCTGTACTTCAGCTGTGCCTCTAACAAAGCCCTGAGAACTTCTGGAGATTCCTCTACGACAGGGGCCTGCGTGCAACTCGCACACTTGTCACAACTTGCCTAAGCCTCCGAGTTCGCTTTTGTTCTCCTTCACCACTAAACTACAGCAAAAGCATCTCACCCTGGGGGCAGACCAAGCGCTTTGAACAACTCAAGCCTCAACGTGCAGCAGCAATCCACAGCTCCCGATCATCTCGTTTGTATGAAAAAAACATTTCAAGTCATAGCCTGAAGAACTGCAGGTACATTCACAGTCTGTACACCCAACGTGACTTTACCAGCGCCCAGATACAACAAGAACGTACAAGTTTCTTTTAGGGATGCGTTTACTGCTTAATCATCACCAATTTATTAGAGACCATTTCTTCTAATTCTTTACTACCGTTTTTGAAGAGACTCACATAAATGTGATCTAAAGCTAAAAAGCCCCATACTGCAGCTCAACTAGCTTTTACAACTTAAGAAGCGAGGCTTACAGAAAAGCAGGAAAAACAGATCAACTTGTGCAAATTGGATGCAAGTTAATTGATGCTTACCTCTTCTAACCTGGGAACATACCAGTCCTTGAAAAAACTGGTCACGTTTCATAAGGAGGTAAGCAGATGTAAAGGAATGTGTTTACAGACAGATACAAATCTGAGTTTCTCCTGCTCTTCAATAAGAGTGTCAACTGCCTGCACGTTTGACAGCGCAGTGCATAAAAATCAGCATCACTTTTTCCTCTTTAGACTATTAGGGCAAGAAAATGTTGTTTTCTGCGCAACAGAAACATATGGGCCTTTCAATCTGTCTCCAGTAATTACACTGCTCACTTTTTTCTCCCTTTTTTTTTCCCCTTTAAAAAAAAAAAATAGTTTCAACCAACTCATGCAAAGCCTTTCATCGCCCCTCCAGTTCGGAATGAGCAGTTGGCACTCCTTTAACTCCTCCTCATTTGCACCAAACGCTCACAGTTCCTGAAGACAACTGAAACACGGCATTACTCTTGATGAAACTGAAAGCGTATCAGAGCAGAGACTCACCACGGCTTACACCGACATCGCAGCTCACTTTCTCAGACCTCACATTCACAGATACGTAATTCATTCCTTCACGCTGTGTGGAGCAAACACACAAAACCAGTCTGTGATTTGCAATCAGACCCATTCTTCGCAACTCTGTGCTCCATCCCCCCGCGCTCCCCCCAGCAGGCTGCCCAACAGCCCAGCTGCTTACTGGAGGAAATGAAATTAAACTGAGAACTAACTCGACAGAACATAAGGACAAGATACTGCAAGCTCAGTTTCATTGGCGAAATATCCAGAAAAGGCTCAGAGCGTGGCATGCTCGTGAAAACTCATTTAAGTTGTCTCAAGTTTTTCAGCTGTACACACCGAGTAACAAACTTCACATTGCAGCTGCCGTCCGAAACTTCAAATGCAGCTATGATTGTATCTACGTACAACCTAAGGTTTCCTACAGGAGCAACTTAATCCGATTAAGTCAACAAAGGAAGCAAGTACCAGTAAAGGCAGCAAAAGGTTGAAAGTCTCCAAGGGGGTGAGCAACGATTACAGTAACTACAGCATACGGCTGGAGGGAAGTTCACTGGGCTTCATTCCATTAACCGCGGCTTACAACAGTCGAGGTATGATTTAACTATGCTTTATCAGACTGGGAAGGCAAGGTGCCATAGACGAGAAGGTTTCAGCGTGAGGTTCACCTATTAAAAACTTATTTACAAAAAGCTAAAAAACAGCAACACAAAGCCATATAAAGGCCTTCCAGTACTTGAAGGGAGCATATAAGCAGGAAGGGGAACAGCTGTTTACAAGGGTGGATAGAGATAGGACAAGGGGGAATGGTTTTAAACTGAGACAGGGGAGGTTTAGGTTAGATATTAGGAGGAAGTTTTTCCACATAGAGGGTGGTGACGCACTGGAACAGGCTGCCCAAGGAGGTTGTGGATGCCCCATCCCTGGAGGCATTCAAGACATGGCTCTGGGCAGCCTGGTCTGGTGGTTGGCGACCCTGCACATAGCAGGGGGGTTGAAACTGGATGATCATTGTGGTCCTTTTCAACCCAGGCCATTCTATGATTCTATGAAAGCTCAAATGTAGGAGATCAGCTATCATAAAATTTATTTTTAAAATATATATCTAAGGATAATTAAGTTTTCATATTTAAAATCCAGAACTCTTCTTTAACATGCTGAATTGGAAAACAGATAAACAACAATCAACCTCACCTTTCGAGCAGCAATTTGATTCTCTTACATACAGTGCTACTGGTTAAACCTAGGGAGGTAACGGAGAAGACTACTTTCAGTGACTTCACAGAAGGGGGATGGGGACTTGAAATAAAGCTGCAGGAAATCAGTGTGCCAACACCTGCATTTAAGAAGCTCATTTAAGAAGCTATGTATAACACGCTAAATTAGGGCCTTTTTATAGTTACTGGGCCAAAAGATGTAATGACATAAGACTCGAGAAATGCTAAGTTTTAACTAACTGCTGGAAGTAGTATTTTCCATGTGCAGACTCTTTTTCCATACACTGGGCGTGCTTTTGTAAAGTTAGAATCAAGTCAAAGATTACTTATATTACTTTTTAAAGGCATCATTCAAGCAATGCTGACAAGTTGCTAGAAAAGCAGTTTGTGGGCAAACACAATGCTCCACGGCTGCTTCAACATGTGGCTGATTCGTACATTCAGCTGCCCTGGGCATCACAAGCACTAACACAACACGCTGTCCCTGGGGACAGTGCCAGAAGGAGCAGGCAGCACAAGTCCCCGAAGTCACCGGGGATGCACTAACAGCCCATGCAGTAGAGAAGCACCAGATTCATTACTCAGCCCAGATTTATCACACAGTGTATCAATATACAAAGAGATAAGCCTTGCCTGTTACACCCAACTAAGCAACTTTCCCGTTACAGCAATGAGAAATGCTACCAGCACACCAAAAGACTTTCAGGGGCTGCCCAGTTCCTCCATCCCACCAACTTCATCATGTACATTTACACTGCGGCTGCTGTGGACTGTTTGTTTCTCTAACAAATACGTGACTGCCTCATAAGCATCAAAAACATTTGAGGGTACCCCCAAAAATAACAGCTTCCGAATTTCTCTGAACCAATTTGTAAGCTCATCATCCCCTTGAAACTGGGCTATAGAAGAACAAAGAAGGGGAATGTTGTTTCCTAAATCACTATCATCCTCAGCTGCCCCCCCTTTTTTTTTTTTTTTTTACTGAAGCTTGACATTATTTATCTTAACAGAAGAATTTTTGTAACAACCTGGTTCTTTTGCTCATTTTAAAGGCTTGAGGTATGTAAGTAATTTAGCAAATATATCACAATGTTCAATGACAGACTAAAAGAAACGATCCCATGATAAACTGAGTGTTACAACGCACTGTCAATAATACAGCGCTATCTCAGCTTACAGTTACTGACCACACGTGTTTAAGTTCAGGCCACACACTTTTCTGACACCAACAAGCTCCTTACAGAAACAGCTCATCTCCCAGCCCGTGATTCACATAGGCAGCACAGCGGGATGACTGCTGGCCAGTTAACCATGTGGGCACATGGATATCATAAACAGGAGCATGGATATTGCAAGTGGAAGAAGCATGGTTGGAAGGCAAGAAATTGAGGCAGTTTCAGCTTCTACATGAGGGACGTGGAAATGAGGAGTAACACTCATTAGGTAGAGGGTCCTGGATTGAGAAGATCATGGTAAAAGAGAAAAAAGCAGAATCTCTGTCATACAGAAGCGTTGGAATAAGGCCAACCTTCTGTACCTGAAAACTACATTTATCATACTGCTTCCACAATTCATCTTCATTAGAATTATAAATAGCTCTCCATTCTTAAACTGACAAACTTCAATTGAAAAGACTCCAATACAATCACAATTTGTTGCTGAGAGGGATTTGTGAGATAAACTTCAGAGCAAGTCTTTGTGCCACATGTGTAATAACTTGACCATAACAGCTCAAAAATGTATTTTTGCATTCTCCATTCTTTAGTTAGCAGGAAAAACGAATGCAAAGTACGTGAATCATGAATCATCTCTGTTGGGAGAGAGCCAAAAAACCTGTTTGCTCTTCCAATGTTGATAACTTTTTGTCTTCTGGAAATTCATTTCAAAGTACTAGAAGTCTGCTAAAATTAAACCTGGGTTTTCAGCCAGAGCGTATTTAAGCATAAGAGCTTTCAAGTCTCTCAGCTTAGCCTCTTAATAAAACTTGCACTTAGTAGTGCAAGACTAGACTCCAAAACAAGTGACATTAGTCGTTTCCCATTACGCCATTTACAAGGTAAGACTGTCTAGAGAGAAGGTGTTTGTCTGCTTGCTAAGAAACTACAGCGTAAGTGTCCAATCTGCCAATAATCCACACAGGCGTACTGACTATGAAGTCAGAATCATAGAATTGCTCAGGTTGGAGAAGACCGTAAAGATCAAGTCCAACCACAACCTGACCATACTACCCTTATGTCAGCGTCCGACGTCACATATCCATATAAAACAATACCAGCTCAAACAGATGCTGCTCCCACCATGCCAGTAACTAGAACGCTGTCTGTCCCAGCACGGAATGTAAGCCCTTTGCACACCAGTATATTAAAGAGAAGTAACAAGCGTGACTCCGGCTTGCCGCTTTTATGTCACCTAGAGATTTATCATCTGTTGTTCCTTTCTGCTTCCTGCACACCGGGAAAGAAAAAAGGCAGACCCTGCCCCAGGGCAGCAGTTGTCTCCCTCAGGTGTATCGCTGCCTGCAACAGTAAAGCAGAAGAGCACGTCCAGATCCATACACTGCAGCTGATCCTATTGAAGGCCTCACAGGCACTGATCCAAGTGCCATCAATCACCCTACCTGCAGTAACAAAGTATTGGCAATAGGAAAAGCAAGAACTCCCAATCCAGTATGCAGCGTAAGCACAGGAGCCTACTTAAAACTCCGACCCCTGCTCCATCATCACAACAGCAACAAAAGGGAAAATGCATAACATGGCAAACAAATAGCTCTAAAAACCTTCTGTCCTTCCTCCCCACCAAAATAAACTGCAAGCACAGACCACATTAAAATCAGCCTAAAAATATGAATTAAATCTAAAAAGCAGGAGCTTATATCACACCTTCCAGTTGTTTTTGGCAACATCCTACTTCTGAAAGTAATTCAAACAAAAAACCAATCCTTTTCAATTCAATAAGCTTTCAGAAATCGGAATTCACTACAGTTGAAGCACTTGGAATCACTGAATGAAAAATCAACAGCTTATGTGCTACTTTTCCTCCCTTAGCAGCCTATCAATGCTAAAAATACTTTCTACTTTTAAAAACTGCCACAAACTGTTCAATCACCTACCAGCTACCTTACTGTGCTTGAACGAGGAGAAAGAATGCACAGCAATACAACCTTTCTTCAGTTATCAACACAAACGGTATGCATATTTGGAACCAAAGTGTATGGATTTAAAGTGAAAAAGTCCTGCTTTAAGTAGGAGCCATTCCCCACTCCTACTTAAAGCAGCTTTAACAGAAGCTGAACTGTGGTCCTATATATCAAATAGTGGCCGTTCTGCAAATAGGCCGACCAGCCCACGTTGGAGTATAACAGCCAGATTTCCTATAATAAGCAGTTGCAGAAAAACATCCTTAAACTGACAGACCCCAATGATTTCATTATCCTTTGGACTCTGGGAATCTGATGCATATCCTATAATAAAAGACGTTAGTGCTTATTGCTTTTGAAGTAGAAGGAGTGGAACAAGGACCCTGCTGTACTTCCACATAGAATGATCCTATCTACTCTTTTTTCTTAACAAGAACTTACTCTGAATTCTGTACTCACACAGGCTGAAATGTGAACTTGCTATCTCATTTTAACAGGAACCCAAATGAGGTCATTCTGCATTCTCCAGACTCCATATTCACCAAAAATAAGAAACAGAAAAGTAGTTGAAATATTCTTTTTGTTTCTAGGCTCAAAGCATTACAAAGGCCCCACTGATACCTTCTCCAAAGCATCCTACCCTTCTCATAACAAATGCACATGGCTTCACAGCCATCTGCTGAATGCTAGATCCTACTGATCCCTACTGTCAGGGACTTCTGGAACTAACACATTTCAACTCCTAAACATAAAGCGCCTGCACCACTAACTGGAGGCAGGTGAAGATCCTGCATCTTTCAACTACAATCATTTGGGTTTTGAGGGAGCATGCAATAGAAAGTACTATAAAATTACAGGGCCCGAGAAAGACTTAAAAACAAAAATATTTACTCAGTTTAAAAGTGCAAATCAAAAGAACAACTTGCAGTACAGCATAATATGGAACGCGCTATGTAGCACCTTCTGTAAATATCCTACCAGGCAATAAAAGTTTGGGCTTCAAGTTAGTTCAGATCAGTTGCACATCATTTACCTCCACCATCAACACAAAGACAAGGATAATCAGTGCCTATCTGATGGCTTGGTTATGGATTTTGAGCAACAGACTATAATATCAAAGGTTGATTGTGACACACAGAAAGAAAGTGTTCTCAAGTGTTTTATAGTTGGGTCTCGTCCCTCCAGAGGAACACAGGTCCAAAAGCATTATATTAAAGCATTAGTAAGTGTGTACAATGGTGGTAAAGAAGTTTCTTCCCTAAAAGCCTGTTCTGTTCATTCTGTGCTTCTCTCTACCTACTCCCGCACTTGCTTTCCAACGCTTCTCACCTACACCAGCTATTTTGAAGTTATTTACCTGTTAATTATTCAGGGAGGTAGATGGAAATAAACACATACACACAGCCCTAACACCTATCAACTCCAACTGGACAAACACCGCTCACCTCCAGTTTGATAAGAAACACCTACCGACAAAGGCTGAAATAGGAAATCTTTGCTTATTATTGGGGAGGCGGAGGTGAGGATACAGAATGGAGTGAAAGATCACCAGCATGAAGTATATGGACACACCAAGAGAAGCAAAAGAGAAAAGGACAGCAGGATCTGCACATACGTACAAAGCAAAGGAATAGGTCTGCAGTAGCAGAGTGAAGGTGTCAGGAGCACTACCCCTACTGCCACTTCTCCCAAGAGCAGCAGCAATCACTCCCACCTCCTTTCTGTCTAAGGGCTGGGGTACCCACAAGCTCTCCGAGCCACTGCAGCAAAGTGGCCACTGTGGAATCAGCCACCGGGAATGAGTAAGCCACAGCACTCAGTCTGCACAATGCAGCACATTTTTCAGTTTTTGGATGACATCTGTTTTTAGATTACGTCTGCAGAGGAAGAAATCATACTATTTTTTTCAAAGTCATCTTTTTTAATGCGATCAGCATTACCGGCAGATTGGATGAGCTCAATTTGCTGTCTATCCTGCAAATTCTGTCAGACTCAAAGATATTTAGCTGCCCCAGACAGAATCCAAACAGTCCTACCTGACTTAGTCCATTATCAACGCTTGTGCTCCTGCTCTATTTTCATGCAAGACAGGCTGAAGCTTTCCCAGACAAAGAGAGCCAGCGTCTCTGCCCAGCTCCGCTGTTGTGGTTTACAAGCGCCCTCCAGGGTGTGGTGGTCGCGGCAGATGCGTCCTCACGTTAAGGAACCGAGCACCAACACCAACTGAGCAACCAAGTCATTCTTTACAATTTTAACTGAAAACATGAATTCCAGAGACCTGGTTTTGTCAAAGCATTCTCAAAGCTCAGAGTATAAACATTCCCTTACCATCTGTTACTGATTCTTAAATGAATATCTATTCTCTTTTAAAAGTCTCCCATCCTGCACCACCAGAGCCCTACCTTTAGGGTCAGATACAACTATCTGTATGCGTAGTTTTCACCACTCTCTCCCAGCCCTTATTTTATAAACATTTCCAACATTATATTCAGTTACTCCAAACAAACAAACTTAGCTGCCTAGGACTGGCAGAAACCACACAACTGTTGTATTTTGAGAGTACTGCAATAACAAATAGCAAAGAAAAAACAATAGCACTCAGTCTTCAATGAAAGGCTATCCAAGTGTGACTGAATATTGCAGAGCAGGGCTCGTCCGTTTTCTCACTATGACCATTTAGCACATTCTTGCCTCTAAAACTGGCACTTGATGCTTTCTGTTTCTCTCCCCCAGTTATTTGCACATCGTTAGTGGCACCTTTGAGCTCCCTGAATGCTTTCCTCGTGAGCATAACCAACGCCACTCCCACCACGGCCTGAACTTTGGTAGGCCCAAGCATCGATAAATACCGCTGCTGTCACCCTACAGCTTCTCTTCTTGTTTAACTCAATGAGATTTATTTTGTGTAGTACTATTGTCTGCTGTAAATTGTAGCTTATGAAGACAAATCTGAGAAACCTTGAGAGAAGTGAAGAAAAAAACATGACCTGAAGATCTACTGGCAGGACACTTCCGTGAAAGCATTGAAAGACCTAAATCAAGTCCCACAGAAACCTCCTCTGGAATACTTTATACAAGTCAGGTCAACATATACACGCTAAAAAGGCTAATTCCATACAAAGTAAGGCAACAATGGAATGGTAGGGCCACCAGGTGAACAGAAGGCATCTCATCCAAACAAGAGAGAGCCTGATGGTAATAGTATAATTTTGATATACCAGGGAAAAAAAAAACAGCCTATTTCCAGGCTGTATATGGACTAAATATTAGGAAAGGAAACACCATTACTTAAGCTGAACAATAATGTTGGCAACAGCAACTGATCGACTGCTATTAACAAACAACTTGAAAACTGAAAATACTCCAAAGTACCAAAGGAATCTTATTCTGAAGCAGTGTTCCAACAGCAAGATGACAAGGCACACAAAACTCGTTTTGTTTTTTATCGTCTCACACCAACTTCAGATAGATAGATAGATAAAGAAGAGAAAGGTCCAAGCCAGGAGACTTTTCCCATTCTCTGGAGAACAGGGAGAAAGGAAACAGATGACCAAACTAACTCCAAAGTGACCAGCAGCACCGCCAAAGTGTGCACAGCAAACAACCCAAGCCTTCAGCCACAAGCTGCCCCGAAAACCCAGCTGCTGCTTCAGGCAGAGCCAGGCCCAGCTACCAGAAAGCCCATTTTGTTTACACTCCTACCAAGCGCTGGAGTGCAGGATAGGTACCGCCTAGGGGGCTCTGTGAATTTCACAGATTGACTTTGTTCATTATCGCCTGCTCTTAAAAAAAAAGAAAAGAGAACATTTACGCGGCTCACACTGACAGTGGCATACTCTGCATGTAAATAAGAAACCACAGCTTACAAAAGCAGCATCGGGGCACTAGGCCATTCTACCAAATATTTAGACATTTAAGAGAAACTCGATCATAACTTTAAGTATTCTTTTTTAAATGTGTTCCTCTTCCTAGTTTTTGCTAATGATTTCATTTTGTGCACAAAAAAAGGAATAAACTGAAAAATCCCTCAAAAACGAAGCCAAGCCAAGAGCAGATACTCTTGTTCAATTAGCTCAAAAGCTTATTCCTTCCTTATGCTCTCCAGTGACAGCACTGACTCCCCCCCTCCATGGTACATCTTGCCATTCTTCCTGGGAGGTGCTCATGTCACAGGGAATTAGGGATTGTACTAGATTTGGGGGAGGGGAAGGAAGGACAACACAGCCTTGGAAAAGACAGAGCTATGCAGTGTTACACAGACATGTAGAAAATTAATCACCAAGCACCTGGGAGTAAGCGAGCTAAAGCAAGCTAAAAAGAACTGCTATTTTAATTGATAAAAAAAGGCAAAGCAACCCTATTTGAATCAGTCTGGCTAACACCTACAACTGGAGCTGACTGGGATTCGGAGTGAGACCGGATAAGAATAACACTGAACTGCAAAACCCTCCCACATTGCCACGCTCTTCTCCAGCCCGTGATCATTCCTGAGAGCTTTGTTACAGACCCAGAAGTCATAAAGGTTCAATGTTGTTAGGGTGTGAGCGTGCAGAAGCGCTGCACGGCGGTAAGCCACAGCCAGACTGCAGGAGGCAGCTGCTCTACCACTGCGGGTGAGCTGCCCTGCACTTCCCACTTGTAGGACAGCACAGGCCTGACATTTGTCACGCAGCCACAACCCCAAACCGCTATCCTCATTGTTCTCACAGCAATTTGTGAAACTCATCTCTAATGCTGAAGTACCTTCATCTCACATGGCTGTTGGAACAAGACACCTGTGGCTGCCCTTGAGCTACGGCTCAAATGTATACAAAAACTGCCACAAGCTCATGGCTCTCTGCACAAGAGGGAACACATTCTATACTCATGATCTGGATTACACAAGTCCACTGAAGTGTACAGTCTGCCTGCATGCCTCTTACAGTGCTCAGACTAAAAACAAAAAAAAACGTTTAGTCCTTTGCGCCACAATGAACCAGCTGCCACCAGCCAAAGTGACCAAGATAAAACTCCCTGAAGTACAAAAGCAGATACAAAATAGGCAATTTCTAATGTGGAACACCTTGTTTTCCAAGTTGGTTTCTTTCATACATAGCCAATGCGAGCTGGGTTTAATTATAATCTTCTTAAGTTCTTAGAAAAAGTAAACACAGACAGGGTGTTCTCAATTGTATTAGCAAAAACTTTCTGCACATCAATTAATTTCAACCCCAAAAGAAAGATGAACATTTACAGTGGGAAAAAAAAACAACCAACATTTGAGAACCACTCTTGAGTTGTTCAGGGCTAGCAGAACAACAGTGGAAAGGCAACATGAACAACTGAGACATTTTCATTGTTACCCTGTACTCCTACAGCCCTCCATCTCCTTCCTGAAAGATGTAATGCTATGACATGAGCATCAGCTGTGACTGTGCTCCCTTAGCTCAGACAGGGAAACACACAAGGGAAGTTAGATCAGTATCTCAACCTTGAATTCATCCTGAAGAACCAACAACTTTTCTTTTGAAACAAAGCTTAGCAGCACTTTTCTGTGACAGCATCCCAAAGCAATGTACCACCACTCTGCTTCCTGAGCGGGCACTGCCATCACATACCACCAGCCAGTGGCCTCCAGGAGCCCCTACAAATAAAACAAGCTTCTGACACAGAGCATTGTTCTCACCTGTAAGCACTCGGCTTACTAAGCCTGCAATGCCATTTTTACCTGGGGTTTGCTTCCTTCCTGTGATATATCACAAGATGAGGCACAGAGTGTGGTTTCCCACTGCTTGCTCAAGCTTCCACTAAGCTTCTGAAGCACTGGAGTACATTCTCAGTGCCACAACAACAGCGGGGAACCTACAGAAAGGCACACTGCAGGAACTTCTTAAATAGCTACAGGTAACTTCACTCAGTGAGCCAGCTTATAAAGCACAGCGCTCTACATGCTCCACACTACACTGTTTCTGCAAATGTGCATGGCTCTTTGTGGCCAGGTCAGCAACCTACCTACCTACCGACACTTTGCTATTTCTGGCCTCATTTCAGTGCCTCGCCACCTGATACATCCTTTGCAATGCACAAAGCCTGAGCTCGGGGGATGGCCAGCATATGAGTACAGAAGAGCCCACGTCTTTTGTGCGTTCTCCCAGATGGACTCAGGTCTCTGGTTCTGGGGAGAGAGAAGCCCAGGTTTCCTTCTCCCTGGCCTCTGGACTGCTGCTCACAGCAGAGCCAACAAATGGCTCTGACAACTCCTTCTCAGCCTCAGCGACCCCCAGAATGCGGTTTTTGTTTTGTTTTGTTTTCTGTCTCCCTCCTGATTCTTTTTGAGCTGGAACTAACCTGACAATCACTATTGAACCACTGATTTCTGGTTAAAATACAAACTGAGCTGTTTGGCGAGCATTGTTACAGCCAACCAGAGCTATCACAGAACCAAAGTAGAGGAAGTACAGACGTGAAAGCTGGGTGGGGGGGGAGCTCTGCGGCCGAGCCCCCGCCGCACCTACAGCCGCACGGGCAGCACAACGCGAGCGCAAAAACGAACTGGAAGTCCGAACCAAGCTCAGGCCCGCCGCTGCGCCACGCTGCCGGGATTTGGGGTGAGCTCCGCCCGCGCTGCCCCCGGCCCGGCACCAGTGCCGCCTGCCGGGGCGGGGCCGGGAACAAAGCCCAGCACGGGGCCGCTGCCCCCGGCGCCGCCGCACGGTCACTCCGAAGCGCAGAGCCTCGGCCCGCGGAGCCCGGCCGAGCGCCTACCGGCCCCGGGGCCGCCGCCACGCCACCCGGGCACCCACCAGCAGCAGAGGACGAGCAGGGGAAGCGCGGCGCGGTCGGAAAGGAGGGACGGGGAGCGGCGGCGAGGCGCCGCTACATCGGGGCGGCTCCACTGAGGGCCGGCCGCCTCCGTCCTGCGCCCCCTCCCCGCCGTAAACAAAGCGGCTCGGCCCGGGCGCACAGCCCGCCCTCGCGCCCCGTTTCCGTCGGAGCGGTCCCTCCCCCCTTCTCCGCGGTCCCGCCGCCACCTCACCGCTCCCGCCGCCGCTCCCGCCGTGAGCCCGAATACCGCCGCCTCGAGAGCGCCGCGCTGCCCCGCTAAAGCGCCACCGTCGGGAAGCGGGAGCCGCTAGGCAATCGCCTGCTTTATCCCGCCGCCGCCGCTCCCCTCCGGTAACTCGACGGCCCGGCTCGGCCTCCCGCCCCCCCGTCGCCCATTGGCGCGCGGCACCCCACCAGGAACCGCCGCTCACTGGGGCACGAGAGCAGCACTCACGCAGCACCGCCCCCCCGCCCCCTTCCCGTTGGCTCCCTGTGGCCGAGCCCGCCCTCGACGCCCCACCCCCCGGCGTGCCTCTCGGCCAATGAAAACGCCGCGCACGGCGGCCTCCTGCGGCGGCGATAGGCTGAGACGGTGGCCAGTCCAGCCCCGCGAGGAGCGCTCGCTGCCGCCCACGGCCTGGCTGCTAAGGGGTCCGCGGCCGCCGCGGCGCCTAGAAACCTGCCTGCCTTCGTGTTGAGCGAGGTTCTCCCCTTTCCTAGCTGGTTACTCGCCTGCTTTACTATGTAGCCCTAAGGATCAGCTTGTGAAGTGATTTACAAAGTACGCTGCAGTACCACTCGTTATCAACGCGGGTACAATCCTTACTAATTGAGGTTGTGCGTAACAGCTCTACAGACGCCCACTGTCGGTTCTCACTGATGTGCCACAACGCTTCGGGCACCAAGTAAATGACTTTCTTTTGCCACCAGCTGCAGAGACTGCAGCAGTACTCGGTTTGGATAGAAAAGCTTTCGTTCCCGATTAGGCAGCAGCTGTTGCCAGCGTGGCCCTGCGACCAAGAATCAGCAGCTCACAGCTGTTGTGCTCCACTCTTTTGTCCACAGTTGAGCAACAGCATCTCTCACTCCATAGAGAGATATGCCTGTGCTTGAGCTCAGTGACTCTGTTTTACAAAGTACTGCAATTAGAAACCATCTGATTTTCAAACCTGCCATCTTCTCATTACATAAGGAATCAGTTCATTTAAAAATAATCTTATTTTTCTAAAGTTCACTCTTAGTATCACTGATATCATCACTCTTGGACAATATTAAGTCCTGGAAGATAAAAAGCTTACAGTCATGGATAAGTTAGTTTTACTACACCTAAAATGAGAAGAGAGGCAGAAAACTCGAAGACAAAAAAAAAAAAGGGGGGGGGGGGATTTGGAAATAGTGAAGTGGGGAAATTGAATGAAAAAGTATTAATTTTATAAGAGGCAAAAAAAAAAAAAAAAAACACCAAGAAAAAAAAAGCGTAATTTTCTTTAACAAAGGAGACGGAGAGGCATTTCCTCCCCTCCCCATCTGAAGCTCTGTGGTTAGAGAAGGAACAGTCCATAAGCACATCCTCCCCTACAAAAAATGCAAGCTTTAACAACAAAATCTTTACCTAGAATGGGAAGAAGCATGAAATAAATCACCTT
Organism: Pavo muticus; assembly: GCA_016647715.1. Classification (NCBI taxonomy): domain Eukaryota; kingdom Metazoa; phylum Chordata; class Aves; order Galliformes; family Phasianidae; genus Pavo; species Pavo muticus. The sequence continues at coordinate 119,520 of JACDJE010000008.1, forward strand.
TAGAAATACGTTAAATAAATAAAACTATTGGGAATTCATGAGGCCAAATTATTTTGCTTTGGGATGAACAGCGTTCATACCTGATGTTCAGGTGTCAACAAGTGCTTAATTAGAGCAGGCTCAGGTGATGAGCAGAGATAAAGGTTGGAACTAATCTGCATTATCAGGCAGAACAACCTCATGAAAACTGGTAATTTACTTATTCTATGATGAGAACTAGGAAAAACATCATTCCTTGGTTCCATCTTCTCAGCTTATTTCAAGAACCCAAATTCAGAAACCCATCTCCTCTAAAGTTTTTTTTGTGCTGTGGCACTGAGAACCTTGCAGGCAGTCACACCTATCACTTCTCATGATCCCCAGTCCATTTATCCTGGGTCCTTCACACGCTCACACAGCATAGTCACATTCCATACTAATTTCAGATACTTTACATGCACATTCCCTGCTGATTTCTGACACCTTCAGCGTCTAAACCTTGCATTTCCTATCTTCAGGCACAGGCTTTTTCTGTACAGCCATCAGGCAGCAGCAATTTAAGCCTCTTCACTTGAATTCCAGGGTTCAGAGACAAGGGCTGGCTGCAGGGATGGCTGGCAGGGAGTGGTACATTCCAGGCAAGTAGAGGCATAACACTGCACTGAGAATTCGAGCAGCAGTACTGAGAGTTTACAAGAAAGCTTTACAGCACAAACCGCATCATTAGAAACATCTTTTTTTCCCCTCCTCAGCTTTTCCTGATTTCTCATAATCAGCACTCACCCGCCATCACTGCCATTTGAATAACAAGACGCCCGCAGGCTCTTCTTTCTAAACACACTCCAGCACCATCCTCACCACCAAGCTCAGGCAGCTGCCTACCAGGTTCCTCCTTGGGCTTAATTTAAATAAAGGGGAACCCTACATGCAGCCAAGCAAGGAGCATAACATTAACAACACGAACACCGACACTGTGAAAAAGAGAACAGCCACGTACTGATTACCTTTACAGGATTCGCCACTGCTGAAGCTGTGCCTGCTCTCACATTTATTAGAGGGTGGCACTCTTTAAGAAGGCAGGAAACAAGATAAGGCACAGGAAGGAAATGTTCTCTATTGAAATTAATGCTTTGCGTCCCGCCTGCTGATGCGAGGCAGCCGCACCGCCCGCACCCAACTTTCACACCGAGGGAAAAAAAAAACCAAAAAACCGAGAAAACAGCGGAGCAGGCACAGGCACCGCACTGCCACACCGTCACGAGGCTCCCCCGTCACTCCTTTCCTGTTTCCACAGCGGAACCGCGGGCTAGAGGCAGAAAGCCCTGACAGAGCTCCCGAAGCCTACAGCCTGCCCACCAGTCCCAGGCCCGGCAGCTACCAGGCTCTGCCCGGCACCGGGTTCGGCCCCGCGACGCCCTGCACTCCCCACGCCTGCGCAGTGCCCCGCATCCACTTCCGGGTCGGCCGCTGCGCCTGGCGGAGGGGCGTCAGGGAACTTCCGGTCCCCGTTCTCCCGGTGCCGCCCGCCCGGGCTAGTTCTGCCCCCGCCCCGCCATGGAGGCCGGGCAGGGCCCCGGCGGCAGGGAGCTTGGTGACCCGCCTGAGGTACGGCTGCGCGTCTGGCGGTGCTGGCCCTGGAGGCCCCGGGAGCTGTGAGGGCCCTTCAGGACTGGAGCCGTTCCCGTTAGGTGTGAGGCGCGAGGCCGCGGCCCCTCGCGCACACGCGCGCACGGCGGTCTGGCTGCGGGCGGGCCCTGTGTGGCTCCGGCCAGCCCTTGGGGCCGCTGTGTCGTGTCCTCCCGCCCGCCGTGCCCTTGAGGCCTGCTTGTCCTCGACCTTGGCACCTCGCCCCAGCCCCGGGTCTTGGCGGAACGCGTAGGGACGGCAGGAGGTCAGACCCAGGCCGTAGGGAGTGCCTCTGTCGGGCATCTCTAAGCTGTGGCCTGGCCGTGCTGGGTGCTGGTGGGAATGCACCCGTGTCGTGGAGTTACAGCCCTGACAAATGTAAGAAGAGATTCAGTGAGCTGTCCAAATTCCTTAAATTGGGAGGCAGGTTGCAGAGTCCAATGCTGCCTTTCCCAAGAAAAGGGAATGGCCTGGGTTTGAGCACACACTGAATCTTCTCTCTTTTAATCTCTTTTGTAGAAGTATTTTTTTTTCCTGTGTTTTTTTTTTTTTTCCACATGATATTTGTAGGCAGGAAGGTGTTAGCTGCTTCATCATAGCTGTGTTGAAGTATAGGCACCATGAGGTCTGGAAGTCACAAGTTTTTAATTGAAGAATCCCCCTAAATCTTTTTGCTCTCTCTTTAATTGCTCTCCCCAATGGAAGAACACAGTCCCTAAGCACTATGTGCCAACAGAAGAGGAACGGAGGCTCCTTAAGGAGTGTGCTGAAGAGAGCGCCCGGTACCGAGGTGAGTCAGGTTTGATAGGACCTTTTCCCCCATTTTGATTAGGATGCATTACATTCCCCTTCTTAATGACCTGCTGTTGACATTCCAGCCTCCCAGTGTTTTTCCTAAGATTTCTTTCATTCCTGAAGCACAGTAGTTTTTGCACATCACAGTGAAAAGTGGGGATGGTCTCTGATGTGTTAATCTTTAGTTTAATTTCTACACCTGCATAGTTATTCATGGCGATTTTATGTTTGACTCCCAATTTTTGTTTACCTATTGCTGTTTTAATTTCTAGTTACCATTTTATGTCATGTGTACACCCACATTATAGCATTTCTTTCCACTATAATGTGTAACCTGTCTTTGATGTCCAGAATATTTGTGCTGGGCCTATAAATCATTTCTGAGCTCTGAAAGTTACACTGAATTCCCCTGCAATAAGTTCTGATTTTTTAATGTAACTTTTTTTTTTTTTTAAAACTTAGATTCAAATCTAAGCTGGCATTCTGTATATAAGAGAACTTGAACTTTTAGAAGATCTGCCCTAGCATCTCTAAAACCATAGGGTTTTAATATTCAGTGGATTGGAATGTTATGCTCTCTTTGAAATGTTGCTTTAGCCTCGCTTGTAAACCATGGAGCCCATACTTGTTCTTAAGTGTGACATCTGGCCATGTTTACCCTAATGTTGGATTCCTAATCTAGTTTACATCTGCCTGAATTTGTGAAGGAAAAAGCAGCAGTTTGCAATGTGTATTTTAATAGCATTGTAAAAATTGAAATTCTGTTTATTTTAACATAGGAACTTAATTAACAAATTATGTGCTTTAGAACACTAAGAACTTAGTGCTGTGTACAATAAAAAAAAATCCCTCTGGATTGGGGGCAAGTTACATTAACTTGGCCAAGTTAATGTAACTCAAGTAGTCTTTTTGTAATATCTATGTTTGCAGACTTGCTTAAAATGTAATTTCATTATGAGTCCCTGATGCCATTACCTTTACCTTTGTCAACATTCATCATTTCAGTGTTATTATATCTTGTGTGTTCTTGGTTCTACGAATAGTTTCAAAAAAGTGCTTAAAAGAAGCATTCCTTTTGCTTCTTGCTATCTCCAAGTGCTTCCTGCTATCTGAAGTCATTCAGTATGATAAAAACTGATGCAAACAGTCAAGCAGATTGTGATAGGTAGTAATGAAGTTCCGTGTTCATTGGCTTCTCTGCGTTCAACCCTACCCCAAAGTTGGGTAGCTTGATCCACAAGCTATGGAAATAACCTGCTCCGTTATTTGTTTGCTGATTGACTCTTTGATTTGATTGACTCTTCTGATTATCTCATTTTAATCCAATTATTTTGTATCTCTTAGAGAGTTGGAATTATTTAAATGTTCTCGTATTAAAACAAAATCAAACCTTTTGGTTATCAACAGTTTTTAGAAGCAGTGGCTTCTATGCAGCCATCTCTTCTAAAAGCCTGTGTATGCTTTCAGGTTTGAAGTGCTGCATTTTGATGCTGTAGCAGCTGTAGCTAGGTGTCAGCACCTTACCCCTTTACCCCAGCTGCAGCTGGCTCTTGCATTTTAGGAAGCATGAAGTCCGAGAGCAAGATGACACATTAACCAGTATTGCATAACTTGGAGCAGGTCTCAAAAGCTGGAATTGAGAATGTTTCATAGTTGTTATAGTTTGTTAGTTGTGCATATATATTCTCAAACAAATGAATTTAGTAAGACCTAGCGTCTCTCATTTTATTGTATATTTTGTTAATTACATTGAATATTGTGTTGAAGTAACTTCTCTTCTTCTTAACAGCTTTTCCTTTGGCTGCAGCAAGCATGCTAGCTACTAGTTTCTTAATCAAAAAAGGTAAACTATAAATATACTTGTTTCATTTTTACTAGCTGAGATAAAACATTTCTGCTTAATAAAGATGCTATAATAATTTTAACAGCTACTGTTAACTAAGAGAATTCAGGCTCTTAAGCTACGTGGTGTGCACTTTCTGAAGCTAAAGAAGGAGCAGAACTTTAAAATCAAATTCTTCCTCAGTCTATATGGCTCAACAAATACAATATCTGTATATTCTGCTGAATGTAGTGGTACTCTGTGTGATAATATTAAAGAGCTAATGCTTAGATTTTTAGAATTGTATGGAGAATTGCAGGGTTAGGTTTTCTTGCATTCTTTTGAATGTTAAGTGTAAAAATGTTATCTACTACTCTTGGTATTATGCAATAGAATTTTCTTTTTGTATTCGTAGAACAGTTAATGTTTTTTTTCAACTCGGTAACTTGTTATTAATTACTTTGATTTCTCATTTCCAGGCATTCTAAGAGATAGCTCAAGATTTGGCTCCTTTACTAAAGTTGCATGTAAGTAAAAGCTGCATACAGGTTAGCTGGCATTTGTGGCTTAGGTTCTGGAGTCAGCTGTAACTCCCATGAGGCCAGCTGGCTGGCTGTGACTTCACTCTGTGCTTAGATCAGTAAAACTCTGCTTGAAGATCGTGCCTACACGATCTGATATATCCAATGAGTGAAGTTCACCTCCTGCAGTTGATTCTATCAGTCAGTAACTTCTTTGCCATGTTTTTTAAAAACAGCATATAATACTGGAAAAAAACTATACAGTATCAAGAGGTCAAGCAATTCATCATATCTGAATTTGTGCAACAGATTTAGGTCAGGTTTTGCTTTTAGGCTTTCTATAAAGTTGTAAGATTGGAACCATTCTTGGCAAGCATAATACGAGAATGAAAGATAAAAGCACTGTGAGCAGACACTGTGTAAGTTTCCTTACTTATTTTCCTTTTCATTACGGTCTGCTAGGGCTCAGTGTTTTTCTGTGATGGAGTTTAAAGATGAATCAGAAATTCATCCGAAATAAATTCATGCTTAAGGAGGAGTGTGTGTAGGAATGTAACCTGTTGCTATTAAAGCATCTGTTTGGAGTATTACAACTGAAAAGAACTAAGTAAAAATGCTCTTTTGACCTAGCTTTTGTATTTCCCTTGTCTGTGTAAACTTTGCAGGGGGGAAGAAACAAACACACGCAGTCACATTTTCTTTCGCTGGCGCCTGGGCTGTGTATGCTAGCAATTTGTGATGCTTCTGTCAGAACTTTGTTTTTGATGTTATTTAATATTTGCAGTATCTGTTCCATATTTTTGCTTTAGTAAAACTTTGTGACGTTGTTTAAAAGTTTGTAGGTCCAAACAATATCTCCTAAAATATTGGAACAATATACTGCTGCTGCAGTGAAGTTGGCTTGAAGGACTTTGCCAGGGTACACCCACCCCTCCCTTCCTAATTTGAAGGTCATTATCCATGTGTCTCACTTGTCCCATTCATGCTATTTTAGTGTTTGATTTTTTTTCCTGGATGTTCTGTTATACAATTATGGGAAGACAGTAATTTCTCATGAATGATTTTGGATTAACAACAACAATAATAATAATAATAATAATAAATTAGCCGTTTGAATGTAATACATGACAGTAAAACAGGAACTCGCCATCTTGCCAATCTGCCCAGAGGCAGCCAGTTACAGCCAGTTACTATCACAGTCTACTTCAGTGGGAAGAGGGCAAAGGCCACGATTTGTGGTGAAGTAAGTGTTGTTTGGGCAGATAAATGAACGTGAGAGACCAGGGCTGCCATTTGTTTATAGCAAGTTCTACTTGCTTTTTTTGAACGCTAAACAGTACGGACATTTCTAATGAAGAATAGAATTCCTATTTCCCTGACACCTCCGACGTGTATGTCGCTAAACACCGCATTCCATGTATTTAGCAGAACTAAGTTTTGAAATGGTCCAGACCAGCTGTTCTTGAAACTGGTTATAAGCTGAAATCCTTCTAGCTTATCTTCAGCGTACGCTGGTGGACATACAGACTTTCATTTTAAATGAGAAGAACTTCCATAAAAAGTGTGTTTTGGCTGCCTTTCAGTAGGTAGCTTCATGCGGGTTAGCAGATACAGTTGGAGTACTGGGATTTTGGGGGGATAGTTGTGGTTTAAAAGGCCTGAGTTAAGCAGTTCTCATTCCATCCTCGTTGTTTAAGTCAGATGTGGCTACTGTCTACAGGTTCTTCCTGGAAATCATTGCCAGCTCCACATGGTGTCTCCTAGTTTAACTGTACGTTCCTCTTGAAGTGAAATCTGCTTGAAGGAAGCAGCACTGTTGTAATTATGTTTGTTTTCTTTTTCCCCCATGAGCTCTGAAAGAAGAACATGAGCAATTCCGAGTACTGGTGCTAGCTCATAGTTGATGTAAAACAACAATAAAACAGTTTAAGACTGCTTTTTTCTTTTAGCATTTTAAGGGCTTTTAATTTTTCCCTCTGTGCGTGTTAAGTATCTTCCACTTTCCTTTTTCTTCCAAGCAGTTAAACCCCTACGCTTCTTGTCAGTAAACATTTGTAAACTGTGCTTTTGCTTGTGGCTTTTCTTTCCCTTGGAAAACATTTTTTTAACCTTTTTGGAAAATACAGGCTTTCAGCATGGTAGCGTAAGATCCCCTGCTATGTTGATTCCCAGGTAATATAATCTACAGTGTGAGGGTCTTGGGGAATTAACGTTACTGGTAATTAACACTTGCCTGTCTTAAGGATGATTTAGTCTTTAGCCTTCATAGTTAGAAAATACTCCTTGCGTATAAAGGGATCTAGTCCTCTTCTACAAATAACAAAGATTCTTTTGACTGCTGCTGAATTCTGCTCCTTTGTGCCCACTCATAAACCTGGAGGACCAACTGATGGAAATCAGCAACTTTAATTCCAGAAAGAACTACTGTGATCGTTTAGGCTTACGTCCCGCCTAGCAGATGAAATATCTCATGCACTACATTGAAAGTATTTGCCTTAAGATTGCAAGAGTTCCACCAATTCAGCTGTATAACTAGTTTAATACTAGAGCCTAGTACAAAGTATTGTAGATTTCTCTTCATACTTTTCCTTTTCAAGATCTATCCGTTTCAGTGGATTAAATTCTTAGAATGTTTTACCTTTGTTTACTCCTGACCATTTTATCATCTTTGATAGTCAATTGTTGTTTTTGGAGCTTGAGAAAAGCTGATTAGAATTCCTTGTCACCTTTCAGTCATTAATTGTTATCTGAAATCACCTGATGCTCATGTCGTGTTTAAGTTACTGCCATATGTCTTTGTTTAGCTCTTGCATTTGTTTTAGTACCCTTTGTCTGCAAAAGTAGCAAAGAGATGATTACTGCATATTTTTTTTTCTGCTTCAGATTGTCAGCTGCTTTTATTCTCTTATTCAAGATGCTGTATGATTCATTTGGAATTATTTTTTTTAAAACTATGTTGAATGTTGTTATTCAGCGTATTAAAACATCTTTTTTTCTTCTTTTAATAAAGTTGCTGGAATGTGTGGATACCTGGCTGGAAAGATATCCTACTTGCCGATCTGTAGTGAGAAATTTAAGAAGCTGAAGGACTCCCCAATAGGAGATGTGCTGCGACAGGCTCAGAGACACAGTTCACATTCGTAAGAATTTAATTCTCTTTTGTATGTAACGCTTTTCTGTAGGATAAGACATTTTAAAGACCAAAGAGATCATTGGCAGCTTTCAAAGATCTTCAGATCTGTACCTTCCCTCTTTTTCCTTCTCCCCCTTTCTACCACTTTCTGGAAGCTGTATCATCTGTATCGATTGACCAGCTATGAAAACACGCATTTTGAACTCAACACGTAAAATAAATTACTTTGATAAATAGGAAAAAAAAAAACATTTTACTTATGAAAATGCATTCCTTGTAAATTAAGGTATGTTGGTTTCCTGTGGAATTTACTTGCAGTAGTGTGACATCAGAAGTCGCCCTCCTCAATTGAGAAGTAAACTAAGTTAACTGAAATAAAATAGCGTTACCTTCTGGAAGCTTTTCTCATAGTTTAGTTTGATTTAAGTAGGAAGAGGGTGGAAATGATTTCAGTGTTTATCAAAGGAAAGAGCTCAGTAAACAATATCATTGCAGGAAGAAGCATGGTGGTCAAACTTGCGGCTGTTTGTTTAAATCCTTTACATCTGTAACAGAGTTACGCTGTGCATATGAGAAACTCATCAAGTTCTTAAAACTATTTCCTGTTTTGTTCCAGAATGTTTTCTACCTCAAGTGTTTTTTAATTACAAATTACTTTTGGAATGTCTTACTTAAACCCTTGAATTGAAATCGAGAGAACAGTCTTTGGATAGGGAGTGGTAGCCCTGCTGCTTCTCTGTGCGAAGATTTGTCTGATGTTTATGTAGGATTTGATTAAATTCTTGATGACTTGATCAGTTTATATTTATCAGTTTTGTCTGCGAGGTTTAACTTTATTCTCGACTTTTTTTATTTCCAATGAGTTTTAGTAATGACCACTTAGTACATCTACTGCATAAACTCAGCTGGACCCTCTCTCCCACCACTCCACAGTTTTTAATAAGACCTTAACATTACCATTAGCTCTGCTCACTCTAGGTGAGCAATCATCTGCTGCATCGTTATGTCTCTTGATCTTTTAATAGTCCTTTCTTTGGTATCTGTGAAATCTATTATATTTGCTATGTGGGACTTTTTTTCTTTCCCTGGTGAACAATGAGTTTAAATTCATTCAAATTACATTGTCATCCACATATACCAGCTTTTAAAGCCAGTGGCAGAAATCCTTGCGCTGTTATTTGTGGCCATTAGACATCTGCCAATTAAAACGTAATTCTTGTTTGCAGTTAAAAAGGAGTAGGGAGCTGAAGGATTACGTCGTTCTTTAATGCTGTGTTTGCAAGTACTTTAAAAATATAATGGAGAAAAAAGTGGCTTAGCTCTGTATGTTTATGGAATATGCTATGTGAGAGCAAAACCAACATTAACTGCAAATCTTTGTATGAAGTTAAATATACAGCTAAGCAAAAATTTAAAATATAAAATGAACAAAGAAAGACTGTAGTGGCACCAAGAGGATGGCATTCCTGATAGAGCTGGCACATTACTATGAAGTGATTTATCAGGCCGTCCTGAGTAGGTAGCGTCAGGCATCAGTTTCAGGAGTATTTTTTGTATGATCTTTTTCTTTCAAGAGAAAATGCATTAATGTTTCTTCTGAAAATTAATTCAACAGCTCAGTAAACTATTATAGTTTTGTTTCCCCAAAACAGATCTTTTGTTCTGTATTATTGATCAATTATAGCACTTGTAATAATAAGGAGTTTTTAATTGCAAATTCTTCCTAAAAGATCTTTAGAAATAACTGTTGTTTGCATGTTGTAGCTTGTTACATGGGCACACCCTGTACTATTCGTGTCTGTTGTGTTTTTTCTGTCTGAAGAGTCCCTGAGGGAAAGGATTGTCATTTCTGTGTTTTGAAGTGCAAAATACTTTCTCTTTTGTCTTCTGACATGGGGATCTGGGGCTCTGAGTTAGGTTTTGGGGAAGAACCAAAGAGCGATGGGGAAGGGCACGTATAGATTTTTGCAGTGTTTTAAAAGAATACCTTTTTTTAAGGCAGTTCAGTTAATTTTGTTGTAAACTAAACTAAACCATTAAACAGGGTAAGTTCTTGAGTTGCGCACAACGTTACTCGTACGGTTTCGTTTTAACTTTAGCTTTTGGTATTTAATGTTTATTTGTATTATTTTTCAGCTACTCCAGTCGAAAATCTGAATTTTCAGATCTGCCTTCTCAATCGTTTACTGAATCTTCTTCTCCAAAAGCTGGATTCCCGCTGTCTTCTGGCTATTCAGATGATTATAGTTCCACAGATAGAGCCCTCTCTAGTTATGAGCCTGTTCCATTCAGTGCTTCCCTGAATGAATCTTCACCTACAGGAATTACCGATTATAATGTTCAAGGTGGGATCTGTCTTAATATTTAGCAATTTGTAGTACTCTTGCCTTTCTCTTAGCTCTCTCAGTAAAATTAATTTCATCCCATGAAATCATACATGGCATAATAGTGTTTTTCAGTGAAACACCTTGAAGTTCCTAGAATTGTTTTGAGACAGAAGGTAAATACATGTATTATTTTCTAACTCTGAGCTAAATGCAGGTATTTTTTCATTTTGTAGCTCTAATTGCAAGTAAACGAATTTGCAAGGCTTAATCTCTTAGGAAACTCGACCTGCAAAAATACATGTTCTGACTTGGAGCTCTTTTTGATTTAAATTAAGATGAATGTGCCAGCCTTTTCATTGCGCTACATAAGCCATAGTCTCTACCATTTATCTGCTAGCCTTTCAGAATTATTTAATTTCACTAGTGATGGTGCTTTAACTGTATACTGCAGGTTCCATGACTTAAAACTGTGTTTTTGTTTTTTATTTTTAATGTGGTAAATCTTTTAAGTTCTCTGAGAACTGAATGCAGGTTGTGTTCTCTCATGTGACAGCTGATTTTCTCATGGAGAAGTAAAAGGATTTTAAAGTACTGTTCTGTGCAGCTGTTCATGTCAGTCCAGTATGAACTATGTGCTCTGCTATTGCAAGGGAAACACTATTCTAAAGTCTGGCCTCTGTGGTACACAAAGGAGTCTGTTGCTATCCGATGCAGAGCTGCATATTTTGAATTAGTTTGGATTCTTAATTTCTTGATGGAAAATGTTTTGTTTCACACACAAAACAAAAAAACCCTTTTGTGCAACTCACTTTTAGTTATATAAAAGTTTCATATGTTGATGTGTCAAGGGAATTGTAATAATACTTCATCATAAATATAAGTGATTTGTAAAGCCTTAATTACAGAACCAAGATTCTGCATTACAAATGTAAATTGAAGTGTATATCAAGTGACGTATGATGGTTGTGGTCCTCATCCTTTGATAGCAGAATTTAAAAGCCTTACTAGAAACACTTTAGATTCATCCAGATTTCTCTTCAGAAATTACACATGTATCAAATGTATGTTGAGCATTAATCTTATATAAAGCGACCAGAACTCTTTTGTCTATCAGGCACCATGTACTTGTTAGGCTTTCCATTGGGTAAAATTACAAAAATAAGTTAAAATAGATCTAAACCAGATAGACAAAATGAAAAGGATAAAAGGAGTGGATAAAAGGACCACATACATTCTCAGTTGCATTTAGAATTGCAGCTGTCACGCTCGTTTTCGTTTGAGATTGAGCTGTAATTAACTGGCGTTCTGGAAGAGGTTGTAGACAAGTTTTGTTGTGTGATGCCATTTCTGGTATTTTTGTGTTTGTTGTGTTTGTAGAAACTCCTCCAGTTCCAGAAGAAAGTCGTAAAAAAAAAAGTGTCACATATGAGGAATTAAGGAATAAACACAGAGAGACGTATGAAGTAATGTCACCACTGAAGGCAGAAACTCCAGGCAAATTTCCCCAGGAAAGACCAGTTAAGGAAGGTACTGTGCTGATTTACAACAATACGTGGCAAATTCAAACAGCAATAATTTTAAAGATAGTTACAAACCCAAAGCTTAATTTCTGCCTGCCCTTTAAGCAACTTACGGTTGCAGTGTCTCCAGGTATGTGATATGCAATGGGGTCTTATCAGAAATACCCATCTTCCAATAGCAAATAATAATTCTTCTTCTCTAGCGGTATTGCTTGGTGCCAGACTCTGAAAATCTCATCTTTTTTTAAATTTAATTTGTTTAATACATTGAGCAGTGTCTTTCAACAGAGAATTCTCTGAACTCTGAGCTTTACTGAAGAGTTTCAGCTATGGAAGAGGGTGTGTGTTTCAGATAGCATTGTTCTCAAAGAATGGAGTACAGTTGATGGTTTTGGAGTGGGGGGTCGTTATGAATTGTTTCTTGTGGAATTAGTGCATTTCTATAGCGGTATTGTTTGTAGAGATTCATTATTCTACATTAAAATGCAAAGGAAGGAAACAGTATTTAGCAACAATATCGAGATTTGTTTCATGAGAAACAAAACTTTACGCAACCAAATAAGAATGCAGTGCTCTGAAGAATAAGACCTCAATCAACTTTCTGACTTGAACACTTGTTTTTAAAAGGAGACATCAGTAGCAATTCATGCTTACCTGCTCTAGAACTGTATTATTTAGTGTGACAGCCGTGGAAAAAGATATTGTAAGTGTTTTACCAGACTGCTGGACTATTAAGCTATAATCATTTGGTTTTGTATGCAGCAAAACCAAATGTCTTCTCAGTGACAATGCAAAAAGATTTGTAAGAATAGATAATGTCTCCTACTGGGCATATTAGGTTGTAATAAATATATAAAAAGGTACATAGGTGCAAAAAGATCTGAAGCAGTAATAGTAAACTTTGGAACAGTGTTATTTAGGAATGTCAGTCTGTTATAAACTTGTGAAATACTTTTTCCAGATCGTTTGCCTTTAGAAAAATCTTCACGGTCTTGAAATAAAACTTAAAATTAAAATTATTGGTAAAGACTTAAATATGTCATTGAGAGAATAACAGCCTCTTTTTCTTTTCTTTATCACGTGACTCGGTCGAATCAAACATTGAAGTTGTAGTTTCAGATTGTAAGTTCAGTCAGCTGGCACTGTCAGTTGATTTACAGAATGTTTATTTTCAGGATATTTCTTCACAAGCAGAAAACCACTAGAAACATCACTTAAGATTTCAAGTAGCATTCTGCAAACCTTGCCATACTGCATGGCAAATCTTATGGCTACAATTGAGAATGCATTAGTTATTGTAGTTTTAGTTATTTGGGATCTTTTGTTATAAAATATAGATAAACAGCATTGTATTCAGTTAAATTTCTGTGTTCTGCTTGATGAGTGTAGTCAGGCTTTGAGACTAGAACTACACTGAGCAACACTTGAGATTTCTAAGTAAACTTTTATGAGTACCTTATTTCCATTGTTAGGGAAAGAAAGTAAAAAGGGAGTGCAAAAATTGAGAAATGTTTTGTAAGTGAAGGTGCATTTAAATCTACAGTTAAGGGATGCTGATGTTGGGGGCTAAAATCTGTTATAGCTTCTTGTGCCGTATGGGACATGTTACTTGTTATGTTCATCCTCTTTGTGCATCCTGATTCGTTACCCCTTTGTTCCTCTCCTGTCTCTGTATCCAGACCCACACTGCCAATAGGAGACAGAGGTTTTGTCTTCTGTGGCAAGGACAGAAGAGGAAACTAACCATGCTTAAACCAGTTGTAAGCAGTCTCTCTAGCTTCCGTCTGCTGGTGCCTTTTCTTTTCCCTTTGTTATAACAGTATGAATTTGTGTAGCTGCACAGTGAATTGAACTGGACCGTTCCAGTCAACAAATGAACACAAACTGCTAAGCTGCTGTGGTGAAAAGAATTGGAAATCAAATTAGTTGGAGGCAGCTTCTCATGTGCCTCACCTGCAGTATCAATCTGCTTAGAACAGATTTGTCAGTGTGTTATGCTAAGTTTGCTGTCTTCTCATTGAAACAAGGACAGTATGCTGTTCTGTTCCACTGCTTCTACTGTAGATAGGCATTAATAACTGGGCTTAGTAGCTAAACTGCAAGTCAGTTTATTAAGAGTGCCTAACTAGCATCAGCATTCCTTCTGTATCATATAGATCCATCTCTACATTGTCAGTGATGGCAGTCAGTTACAGACACTTTCCAGTTCACTTTCAGGAGAGCACCTTTTCACTTACTGTCCATTTTTCAGTTATGCACAATATATCTGAGTAAATTCTTAAAGACCAGTAGCCTGTTTTTTTCCTCTCTGACTCGCTTATGCACTAAAGGAAGCTGCCAAATAATAATGGCTGAGTGGTTTCCTAGTAGGGAGCGCTGATTTCAGTTTGTTTGTGTTTTGAACTATCCTGAATCCATCCAATTGTGCACGTAACTACATTATGTAGCCACATATTTCTCAAAACATTCCTTGCCTGTTTCCTCCAATTGTCTTTGTTTCATCCACGTGTTGCATTTGTTTCCAAGTAATTACAAGTTCTTTAGGGCAGGAATGAGCACAGTAGGCCTCTGGACTGAGGATAAATTTGTTAAAGAATAACGAATGAACTCTTCTCCCCATTTATTCAAAAGTATCTTTAATTAGATGTCTATTGTGCTGTGACTGACGCTCTCCCCACTCGACACTTTCAATGAGAATGCTCCGTACCTTTTGACACTGTGTAATTTTTGCACTTAAAACTAATAACATGGTTACTGTTTCTTTCTCTTCTCTAGTTAAAGTAAATAAATATGGAGATACCTGGGATGAGTAAGAACTGAATGAAGAACTGAAGAAAATTCTCTTCTGTCAGCTCAGTTGAGTTTCATCTATATTAGTCACGGATGCTGGCACGTTTGGTGTGTTCTGCCAATCAAAGTTATTAATAAATTAGGAGAAAATCTCAACTTGCCAGAAGATGTAAAAGAATATATTTAGGCTTAACGTCATTTTTTATTTTGCATAAATGGTGAGCCAGGCTGCTGTGAGGTGTCAATGATTATAAACCATTTGTGCTATTATTTAAGAATGAAGAAGGTAACTAGCAATAACTAATATAAATGTATAAGAAAGGGTAAAATGTATGTAAATAAAAGCAATTGCTTGTATTGGGATGGGAAAAATGTCAAAATCTTCTGAAATTTTCAAGATTTGCATTAAAAAGTACCTGTAGAAATAACCTCTCACATTCTTTTGTTTGAAAATGATGTGCTGGAAACATTTTATCATACTTAATAATGTTTGGAATAATACTGAATTATTTGGAGAAAAAAGGCTGAGGAACCTAGCCAAATACATGAGTAAGCATTCTGAACTGGACTTCTCCTTTTTCAAAAGTGTTTCAGGTGACAGCAGTATATTTGGACTGTTGTTCTGACTTGCACGTGTTGCACATTTAAGTGGAAGGCTAAACCAGACAGATTGGTAAAAATGTAAATGATATCTTGACTGTTAGAGTTAATTCTTGTGCATTAAATCTTACTTTTCCATTTGTGAGTGTCATGACAAAAAAAAACCCCAAAAATTGCTTGAAACTGTTGATCCTGAACAATGGAGCAGTTACCTGTCAGAACTGAGCTACATTGGCAAAACTACTGAAAAGTGTTTTCTAATGTATGCATCATCTGCTCTGTCTCAATCAAAATACTAATATGTTATCTTCTGTCCATTTGAGCGCTCTCATTTTCAGCTGTGCTGTTTAATCTCACAGCATTGTGTTTCTTTGGGCTCTTTGGCTATAGGTGAGCAAAAGCCATGGTGAAGTTAATAGTCTAAAGCATTCCTGACATCTTCATTAGAGATGAAAAATAGCCTCCTAAAAAGAAACTTGCTGAAGATTTCATTGATTTAGTGGACTCACAGCAGTGCAACATGAGAAGATGATTGTTTTGGGTAGGTAAGAGCCATCAGCTGGAATGAGGGGAAAAAAATGAGGAAAAGATGAGAAAATACTTTCAGAGAGAAATTCTATTTATAATCATCAAAACATGAGGATTGCTTTCAGATAAGCTGATCATTATTTAAAAAAAAAAAAAAAAACATTAAGAAGTGTGCTATTTAGATAAGCTTGAAGAGGTATAAAAAATGTAACTTACAGAGAATATTTCTAGTGGCCATGATTAAAACTGAAAATCAAGGAAGCTTGCCAGAATTACACTGCTGTTTTGTATCTGTTGTTTGTTTGGTACACTGTTCCAAACCTGATTCGATTTATCTTGGAAATACAAAATTTCTGAGTTGGGAGTTAAAAAGTAACAGGGACAGAAGATGTAGGTGTTAAAAAAAGAGCAAGTTAGAAGAAATGCATTTTCACTTGAAAGAATGAAAATTCCGGACAAATGAAAAGCCTCCAAGTGAGAAAACCTATGAGCAGGCTTATGGCATTGAGGGGGGGAAAAAATGCTGCAACACTACAAGACGCAGCTCTTGAACAAGAAGTCAACAACAAGAGCAATAAACGTTTGTGTTTTTTTTATTTTGGAGTAATACTACATTTTCTTAAGTACAAGTTAAAGCACACAGTAACTTTTGTTGTGTGTCTCAGGAATCTTAACGCCTGCTCACATGACTAGATGTTTGTTTATGTAAGGGAGTGGTCCTCTCAAGCACCGACTATATGAGTTAATGCTGATACCTCAATGTACAATTAACAAATGTACGGTTAGAAGAGTGGTGTGGTTAGGATGGTATTTTACAGGTTTATAGTTAGAAAGATTATTGTGGTGGAAAGAGACAATCAGAAATAAATGAAATGCTATCCCATGTCCTAAGCTCTCAGTAGAGAACTCCAAAGGGAGGGATCTCCAGAAAGAGATCCTTCCCCAGTGGTAGTCAGCCCTTAAATAGGGTATTGGGAGAGGTGGAGCTGGGCTCCACCCCTTCCAGTCACACAGGTGAATTGCCTTCACCTGTGCTTCTATGGCTGACTCAGTGCTTGCCTCAGGTGATCAATCAGTGGTTCAGGCTGTGACTCAACAGCTCCCATACACCCAGCAGTGCGGCCATTCCACTGAAAAGTGACTCCCTCTAGCTCTCACAAACTGTAACGTTTGGAGAGTACTCTTCTTATATGCTGATGACTGACTACTAGTAGTTAATGCAGTGATCAGAAGCCCTTGCTCTAAAACTGGGACTTAGTCTTTCCTTAAATTAATATTTCAGGTGGGCAAATTCAGCATTTTACATGAATTGTATTAGACTTTTTTCCTTAGTGAAAAAAATAAAAGGCATGTATAATTAATGTTGATTTAAAGGCTGTCTGTGCTTAATGTAGCATTGTATGTACACAAGATTTCTAAATTGAACGCAAGGTTCTCATTCTGCTGCACGTGGTTAGGAGGAACAAATTGGGATTACCATAAAAACAATTTCAAGTTCTTTGTTTTCACTTGAGGATTTGGCTTAGTAAGCATTAAATACTAGAGTTTTCACAATCATAGATGGTAACTTGATTGGCTATTGAAGACTCCCATTTTGTCACTGTAGGGTCACTTTCAGTTTGCTTTTTGGTGTGCATCGAACCCCTGAATCACTGAACAGCTGTAGAAGTTGAGTCATATCCCTTCCTTTCTTCTGCACTTCTTCCATTAAGTACCACAGAGTTTGTGTTCTCTTCCACTCTCATTATTTCATATCAGCTACCCAGTTACCTGTATTTATACTGCACCCACAGTATGAATAAATGTATGCAGTCTGTCTAATAAAGAATAAGAATGGTGTGAAGAATGCAGGACTGATCCTCTTCGTTAATGTTTAAACATGTTTCCAGCTAATGCAAAGCATGTTCTTAATTCACTAACCAGGCCCCCTGCTTTACTTGAATATAGATTCCTCACTATTCTTCAAAAATCACAGTAAGAATTTCACTTGGTGTTACCATTTATATTTCCCCTTGCCTGCATTTACAATCTGACCTAACAACAAAGATGATAGCATTACAAGAGAAGTGAAGTTGTAGTATGGGCCATTGTTCATTAATTAACTCTATTCATGTTCACTGTAAAGCTAATGGTTTTCTTTCATTGCTTGAATTTAAATTACATAAAAAATTAACTGTTGTACCTTACAGCAAACATCAGCAAATTAGTCTGAATGCTTCACTAGGAACGCTTCTAAAAAAGCTTCAAAGTAACTGCTCTCGCGGTCTCCTACAACTCTTAAAAAGAAGCAGTTGCACAGGCAATTTAAAGGAGCTACCAGCATTATCCAAAATCCAGTTGTTACTGATGTGCCTGAGCACAGAGAGGATTGGGTAAATGTTCCTCAGCTCTTTTGCAGTCTGTAATGCTCTACCAAAACCCCGCTCCTGCATGTTTCATCTCTGCTTGAGTCAAGGGACACCTTCGTAAACTGAAGTAAGAACAGAGTTTTTAGGAGTTTGTTCCTATTAAAGTTGTTTGGAATGCTTCTACATTGAAGATTAACACATAAATGAAAAGTAATGTGGTTTGCCTCTTGAAAGCTAAAGCAGATCAGTGGAAGCTTGGGAAAATAGTACACTCTATTCCAAACAGAACACACAAATCTCTTGCCTACTTGGGATTCAAGAGGGAATCCTGACTTGTCCACTATTTGTTGGAAGCCAAGGACCTGTTTGGCTTGCCCCGCTGGACTGGCTGCTCACAGTGAGTAGCTCGGTTGGCCTCTGCTCGCAGCTCTGATGTGCAGCCAGCTCAGCCCTTCCATAGCAGGCTTTGCTTGCAATGCAATTTTTCCAGTTTGCAACCAGCATGGTTATCTCTGTTATCTGTTAAATGACACAGCAGCACTATATATAACCCTTTTTGTAGTCTGATTGCTCGTTAAATGGTTTATAGAAATCAACAAATCATGTTTGAATTTCAGGCTCAAGGAAACGAATGAGGCAATTTGCATCTCATTACTATTTCAGGCTCTTGCCTCAGAGCTGTTCATATGGTTTGCACTAGTTCAGCTAAGCCAAAGCAAATGTGCACGTTGATATAACTGGAGTCCATGGTTTTAATATTTTCTTTGCTAATGTAAGAAGTGGATGTAAATCACCAGCACCAGAAAACTGTTCTGGGGCACTTCTGAGTAGCTGCATTAGAACCCTGAGCCAGGAGAGTACCAGGGTGTCTCATCTATGAACAACCTCCCAGATCCTAAAAGCATCAAGGGAACAATTTCTTTCCAAATAATAAAGACAACAGAACAACTAGTATTTTTATTTAAGTAAGCGAAGCACTATAGCAAAATTAGAAATGCATAGCTGTTCAGATTATAAAAAGTGACAGAGAAAACAGCTATTCAGAAAGCTGCTGGAGAGTAGATGTCAGTTCCTTGGAGACATAATTTGTGTGTAATTACTTCAGATAAATAAAAACTGTAAATTCTTACAGAATCAAACAGTAATAATAGCCATCTTTTCGAGCTTTTGGTTCTGTTTGTTCCCTTCAATGCTAAAGACACTATGCTTCTTATGCGTGTTTTAATACTTACCTCATTTACTCATTTTTACTGTGTTACTGTTATTTCTTCAACTGACTGACTCAAAATTTCCTGAGATGTTAAGATCTGTGGCAGAATGGCAATACATCATTTCAGTCGGTCTTTAACAGAATCAAAGTTTTGCCAAACTGCAAAACAGGAGTCACTTTCATAATCTGATACTGCATGAAAAAAACAGCAGGGCTCACGATAAAAACATTGAACAATCATCTGATACAAAGGATATTTAATCATGTAAAACTTTAACTTATTCTTGAAATGAGAAAAAAAGACCTTAAGGTGAAGGGGAAATGAAGACTTTGATAGATTTCCTCTGCCAAAACTCTGAGTAAATAAGACAGGATTAAAAATCCCTAGCTGGAAGCCTTTTTGTTGTTCATACATTTGCTCAGTGATGATGTAGGATTCCTTTTGGGATATGCAATCTTGGCATGAACTGCTCCCAAAGCCAAAAAATGCCAATTCATTCCTTACATGGAATAATATAAATTCTTTTCTACTGTTTCTAATCCTCGCTAAGAGCACATTTCTAGTGCATTTTTTAAATTGTTAAGCTAAAATTAAGTTCTATGTAAATCTAATGCCACAGTAATTTTGTTTGGTTTAATCGTGAATTTTAAATACAATTGCTACTCTTAACTAAGGACAATTACGATTTTACAATAGCATAACTGATGCAGAAAAGGGTGGCTTTGGTTCCAGTAGCTGATACATAAACACCAGTGATGGGATATTAACAGCATCTCAGGTCATCATTTTATGAAACAACAGCAATTTCTCATTCTTTTTTCATCTTTCATGACAGAGACACAATACTCCTCGAGTTGTTTCCATCCTGAAGTTACCTCCTCAGTCTTTTGAGAAGAGACTATTTTGTGCCTCTGATTATTATTTTCTTTCTCCTTCTCAGTACTCACAATAAGGGGGTGCCATTGAAGTGCTCTGTATTATGGTTCTCTTTTTTTCCTAGGCATTTTTAATGTTCTACTTGTCTTTTGGCTGTCATAGAGCACTGACCTGCTGTTTGCAGAAAACTAGGCAAAATGACTCCCAAAGCTCAGCACTGAGAAAGTCAGAGTGATTTTAAACCAACCATGTGATGCAGTTAGAATTGTCCCCCATGTACTGTGCTACTGATGACAAGGAAGCTCATTGCTCAGCCTCACAGTAGTGAGAACTTCTAGTTGTTCTCCATCAATAAACATGCTTGTGTTTTCCTTTGCCAGATTATATTAGTATGTTGACCCCAAGACCTCTCAAGCCTTCTAGATTTTAAACTCCCCTTAAGAACCATCTCACTATTTCTTGAGAACATAATTTTCCTAAAAGCCTTCTCAAAACAAACAAAAAACCCTATTCTAAGTAAAATATGAACAGTAAAAAGTAAATATGACAAACTATACAAAGCAGTAGCACAGTATGGAGTAGATTCATTTGTTCACATGTCCACTCTTTCAGAATCACACTGATAGCTTTATAAGACATTAACATCCTGCTGTGAAAGCTGTAATGATTTTTCACAATAAGGTGATATTATGAAGAATTACTATTCATAATATCATGGGTATACTCGTAATGCTTTTCGGCTTTGCAGATTCACCAGTTCTGGAGGCAGTTCCTCAAATGAAGTACAGCTAGGAAAACAAGACACTCCATAAGAACCAAGTATGTAAGTAAAAGCAGATTACTATTTCCAAGGTATGGAACAGCTGTAATGCTCACATCAGAAACTGGTTTGTTTTTTTTTTTTAATTCTCTCAATCCTGGCAGCATTGCCATATAAGCAAATCAGCTGTGTGGGACAAACAACCAACAGCTGTTCAGTTGTGAGAGTCAAGTCAAAGAAGCTTGTGTTCCCAAATCAACACTGTTCTTAGAGGCACCAGAGCAGCGCCCAATCTAGATGTGCCTTCAACCATCCCCCTTGTCCTCGCCCCATAGGCTCCTGTCCCAGGGCATGTGCTCCACTTACAAGCCCAACCACAGCCCTGCCCATCTGTTAGCTCTGGGTGCTCAGCATGCTCTGTTATCTCATTCTCCGCTATAGTGGAAATGCAAGTCATGACTTGAAGCAGTGATTGAGAACCTGGTGGGAAGGCAGGGCCAACCCAGTGGAGCTCAGGTGCATGCAATGCACCTGAGTGACCAGAAGGGGTGCAGCCAGGATCCACCCCTTCCCAGACCTCATTTAAGGGCTGGCAGTAGAAGTAAGGGCATCTTATTGGAAATCCCTGCCTATCTGAGGCCTTCTAAAGGTAAGTTCCCCCCCCTTTGTTTTTGTGGTTGCTGCATTTGGGCTTGTCTTCACTTACTGTAGCCTAGGGCTTTGCTACCCTGCTATTATTGCTGTGCTTTCCATTGCATTATAGTGTTACATCCTCTCAAAAAGTAATAGAATAAGTTTAAGATTTTTTTTGTTATAGATTTATAAATACTTGACTGGTCAGCTTTCATCTTTTAAGAAAGAATTGCAGACCTGCCAGCTCACCTAAAGTTAAATTAAGTCAATGTTTTAGTAAGAATATGCTTTCTTTTCAATCTATACTTGGTTTCCTTTACAAAACACAATTTTACATACAGTTAAATTATTTAAAACAACTGATAGGAAAGTCCCCAAAGAAGAAAATACACTGCAGGTGTTCCCTTATACTCTCAATTCTTTTCTATTCATAGAATCATGCAGTAGATCAAGGCTTACTTAAGGCTACTCACTTTACATGCATTACAGCTGAAGGCTCTATTTTCTTTCTTGATGTTAGTAATAATATATGTAATACTTTGTTTCTCCCCAAGCTGTGGACTTCAGGAAGTTGTGATATCTCTGAACACACAGCTACACTCCCTAATCTCCAGGTGAAGTAAGCTCTACTTTCCAGGTACCGATTGTTAATAGGAATCTATGTTATTGGATGTTTAAAACTTTCTGTAACATCTTCCTGACAATACAGAACATAGCATTCTCTTGTAGTGTATGAGAAATTTTAGTACTATATAAACAATACTTGATCCTTTATAAAATCAACTATTTTTCTCCTGGAGTCTTCCTCTAGACAAAAACATTTTATGGAAGCAACTGATTACCTTAAATCTTTCTCTACTGTTTTAGTTTGTTTTAAATGAGTGACCCTTAAGTTCAATGTACTCATCTTCCTCTTTGTGAAAAGAAATTCTTTAACCAATTTGTATGGAATGTATCAATAATAACATATGATAGCTAATGAGGTTGTGCATAAATACTACAAAATGGCTGTACTAGTAACTTCTCACAGCACTCTGCTTATCATCAGGAGCTTATCTGCTCAAGTAGAAAAATGTGGAGGGTGTGACCATGAAAGCACAGAAGGTTTTGTCCAGTTCTTCCTGTCATTCTTTTCTTCAGCATAAGATAACCAGTATGAATTTAGGTGTTTCTGCATCATGCATTGTAACTACTAACTGTCCAGACATCTGCTTATTATACAGATTTTACTATGAACTTAGAAGGCACACTTGCATATATTTGTCAAATCTGAAAAAGTTCAGCTGGGTCTTCTAAACAACTCAATTTAAATATTCAGTATCTGATTCCATCCCTAGAATGCACGCTCAGCCACCAGAAAAACACCAGCACACCTGGAAGTCAAAGCACAGTGAAAGCCAGTTGGCTCCCATTTCAAACTATCATGGTACATAAATGTGTTGTAAATCTTCCCTGTCCTTTTATATTTCTTGCTTTTTGGAGAGTCACTTAACTTACAATTTATGCCATTTTAAACTTTTGAAGTTATGCTTCAGAAATATTGGAACACCACTGTGATGAAGCCTTGTCACTCTGCTTCATGCTTGACTAGATTTGTTCATCCTGCAATGCTGGAGAAACTCTATTTTTCACAGAATTAAATAATAACCCTACCAAAACTTACAGCCCTGTTAATTCTCAAACCAAGGAGTAGTATGTAGAACTTGGCAAGCTGAGAGAATTATTTGGCTGTAAACTCCCTAAGGTACAAAAAAAAGCTTTTAAACACCTTTTAAAGAACA
Organism: Pavo muticus; assembly: GCA_016647715.1. NCBI lineage: Eukaryota > Metazoa > Chordata > Aves > Galliformes > Phasianidae > Pavo > Pavo muticus. Next base: position 142,770 of record JACDJE010000008.1, read on the forward strand.
TTTTCCCAAAAATCTGTGCTCGTTTTAATTTGATATGCACAAGTTTAATGCTAATATAGCTTAGATTCATAAAGGGCCTTTTCTCACAGCTGTAGCACAATAAGTCATTAACTTAGACTAACACCATTAGCTCATCAGAATATTGCCTCTTGCAAAGTATGGAAATTAACTTCGAAAAAAAGACAGTGTTTTGTGTAACAGTAGACTTAGTACAACAAAGCAATAGGAAGCCTAAACAATGTTACACTTAAAGCTGCTGTTACTGCTCAGTTATTTTCACCCATCCAGTAACCCCCAGGAGACACCAGCAACTACAGGAACAACCCCTGAGAGTCTGCCATGAAACATCGCCTGCCACAAGTGTGTGCCGTGGCTTGCCTTGGGTAACCCAAGTGTGAGTAATCATGGTGATACCTGTTACTGTTATCTCAGTAGCAGACATCATCTAGAAGGCTGGTAAATCTGGAATGCCTTCTGTTTGTTATAGCCCATTAGTAGTTACTTTCTACTCTTACATCCTATATATCCTGATTGCAGAGTCTTTTTTTTTGTCCAGATAGAAACGGCCAAAGCAGATGGATCAAAATGGGTACAAACTAGAGGCACAATGAGCTGTAGGCATAATATAAAACAAAAAGAAAAAAAAGCCCCAAACCACAGAGGACAGGCTTCACTAACTGACCGTGAAGCCCAGACTTCTCCATAGCTGTACTTTTGGTTTTCGAGTAAACACTACCACCATGTCTGGGGAAATGTCTGCTCTTCATTTTCTGAGATACTTCATGAAAGTTTGTATGCCATGCTGTTTATATACAGAACACACCCTCAGTTTTTTTCCTCAACACCTACCATTGTGTGCAAACCATGAACAATTTCAGAATATTTTATCTTCTGGTCCACAATGAATGTGGCACACCTGTGATACCCTTGCTAAAGTGTTTTTATTGATGCTTTTTTTTTAAATATGACACTTGCCCATCAAAAGTTGGTTTGGCACAGTAATTGCCATATGATTGTACCCTAATGAACTTCCATAGCTTACTACTTACAAACCACTCTGTAAACAGTCAGCTCAAGGTCTGAATGGCTGCTTAACTGCAAACTTTCCAGCCTATGTTACTTTCCTAGCTACAAAAAGTACTACCAGCATCTAAGTATCAAAGACAAACTTAATTTCTCAGCACTAAGATCTAAATTGCACCAAAGGAAGAAAAAATAACCCAACAATATGCAGAGAACAGACAAAATACTAAAAATTATGTTAAAAGAAACTGTTATTCACTACAGACAGTACTTACATTAACATTATGCAACCACTTCAGACAAACTGATTTACACTGAGCTAATTAAGTTATTTCTTCTCTACACAGTAAAGACTTGAAAGAAGAAGCTGATCAGTAAGATTTTTATCATCTTCACTACATCTGTAAACTGGACAAAGGGACATATCACTTAAATCTTCAACCTGAGTGGTAACTTGCTTTCAACATGGAATGTTGTAAAATCTGTACATCAAAACTGATTCCTGGCAAATTCAAAATACTATACTGGCCAAATATGAAGTACTTTTCCCTCCAGCACTCAAAAATTGGAAGAAATATGGTCTGAGAACAATTGCAAGATAAGTACGTTTCTGATTGAGTTTCCTAGCCTTTTTGAAAAAGATGCCACCTACGTGCCTGGTTAAAAGTGCAGCAGCCAAGGACTTTGAACATCCAAGCTGGAAAAAGGAGCAGGTCACACAGCAGAGATTCCAGGAGCAGCTGTAGGAAGAAGTCAAATACAGACACCTGTGGCATCCTGCATTCTTCATATAGGTGCAAGATTTCTCTGTATTTGAGACAAATTAGAATTCTTTAAAAGTTAGTTGGTAAATATACACCAGAAGAAAATATTCTCAGCACACAGAGGATATCTGAAAGAGGGAAAAGGCTGAAAAAGTAAAGGTCTCTGTATTTGGCTTTAAGGTTCAACAAGGTTGAGCTCTGACAAACAGTGGAGGCAAATCCCACCACAGCCATCAAAGCTTGTATTGCACTACTTGAGTAATTACTTGTAATTGGCCATTCTCAAATATGTTTTGGGGTCTGTATTTGAAACAGGTGGGAACACTGACCTATGTAAGCAAACATTAATTGGAGAGAAAATATTCAAAGGCACTTAATCAGCACAGTTGTGCAAGGGTTTAATGAAGCCCATGACTGCTGGTGGATTTAGGGTGTCATTCAATCACAGTTAGCTGTGTCTGGCACTTTCCCTTCACATTGTTGCAAGCAAGATACCTCTCAGAAAGATTTTTGCTTTTTTTTTTTCTTCTTCCCCCTTTCCTTGGGGGCTTCGTTTCCAGCTAAAGCAGCAAACTGATCAAGCTGACCACATTGCTCAGGATCTCTCCAGCTGGCACACGAGAAGCACTGCCCATTTTGGAACCCATCCCTATTAGGTAACCCTGAGCCAAAAAGCATTTTCTGCCAGCTGCTGAGCACTTGCCACTCGATGTAAAATGTTCAAACAGCAAAGTTGATTAAAACTGGGAATTTGTTCTAATATCTTCCTTTGAAACAATCCTCACTGTTGTAATATTCATTTAAATCTCTGCTTTTGAGTAGTTAAGTGGGTTCTGCCAGGATGTTCCTTATAGACTGCAGCAATGAGCTTTAGAGCAAGAAAGGGACCATTATCGACATTCTTCTCGAAATTCCTGTGTCATAGTGGTTGGAGAGACTCAATCCAATCATTTCCACATCAGACTTCTGCCCTGAGCTGCAGCTGGAGCCTTAAGAAACTCACATGGCAGGATTTTCAGCAGGCCTCTGCCCTCCCCTCTTCTAGGCAGCCAAGCTATTTGCAAACACTTTCACACATTCTCCTGCCTGTGAGAAATGTAGGACAGATTACCACAAGCAGAATGTGTGAAAACGTTTTTAGAGAGCCCAGCTGCTGGCCTGTTTTTCGTAGACAAAGAGTGAGAGTTCATTTAACCACTCCCCTGCTTTCCAGCCTGTAATCCCTCCTTTCTCTCACAGGAACCTTTCCCCTTTCTGGAGTGAAAACACTGCATGGCTCATGTCCCCCACCCTACCACGTGGTTGTTTTTTCATTTCTCACCTCCATGTCTTCCCAGGATAGCATCACTCGTGTAGCACCCTTGCTGAGGCTATGGCCAAACCATGATACCAGATGTACTACCCACTTCCAGCTCTATCTGCTTTTAGAATCTTAATGTTTGAATGCATTTTTAAATATCAACATTATCTGTAATTACTTGATTATTAAGTAAAAAAGTTAGAAATAGAACAGAATTCTATGTTTTTCATACATGTAGTCAATACAAGTTAATTCCAATTGGGTGAATGTGCAGTGTTCTTAAGGCTGATACAGCAAAATGAGAAAATCCTCAGAAATGAGGGACTATGAAAAATAAATTTGGCATGGAAAATAAAAGAACTTCTTTTAAATGTGAAGGTTGCCTACGTGGTACTAAGATACTGAAGGAACTGAACCTTATTCCTCCTTTGATTTCCATTTTGCTTCTCATTCTTTGCAAGTATGATGCCTACAAAATTGAAAGCAAACAAAGCATTCAAGAATTTTGCTCAGTTTCTCCCAGTACAAACATACAGCATACTAACATTGAGGAAGTAATCTCTTGCCTATATTCTCCTATTATTGTGGCTACTTGATTGCACATAAACTGCAGAAGACGATATCTAAATGTCTTGACCAATATAATTCCATTACTTGTTTGTCCTGACTATCATTTCCAGCAATCACCAAAATATAATAGGAATTTCTAAGCATTCTTTGCCAATGTGCCTATCAGTAGTGACAAAGCAGAGTTAGGAGCCAAGAATATAATACAAAGGAGTGTCAAATAGCCACATTCTGTGGCTTTCAGCACCACCTGAGGAGAAATGACAGGAGAGATACGAAAACAATGAAGCTTTCCAAAATCAGTGAGACATTTTCATAAGCATAAAAGCTCACATGGAAGTCTGCAGGAAATGTATGAAAAGACAGATGAGATTGATTTTTGCAGATAGGATTTTTAGAAATGCATTTGACAATGATGAACCACAGCAACTGGTCCCCAGAAAATGCATACAGGAAAGGTTTATAGTAGCCAACTGAGTTACAAGACTTCAGATTCAAAGAAACAGATTATGTGCGATGAAATTCAATCACAATGTCAGCACTAATTTCCCTCACCCTTGTATGCACAATGTGGTATTTCTGGTGATTGCAAACATAGCACTAAATTTTCAGTTTTTCTATGAAGCTAGAACAGAACTGGAACAAAAACATTACTTCAACATGGTCGGTTTTTCACCAAACTTCTGCTGAAGAGGGAATCAGTTTCCTTTCTTGCCACTTAAAAGCCTTATTACAGTATTGTACATTCTCTGTTTTATCATATGGAGATAAATTAAACACAATACATAAATGAACATATAGAAAATCCTATCTTCCTTTTCATAGCAGACTATGATGGTCCACTGATACCCAAAACTGCATGATCTGCTGAACATGGGTGATAATTGGGCTGACGTTACTTCTAAAACAAAGGTTAGACCAATTTGAGAGGATAGATAAGTAAATAAAAGCTACCATTGAAAACATTTAAATATAAACTATCTGCATTTCATGTATTTATTTTTAAACACAAGAGAATTCTTGTTTCCTAAATCACTCTAGTAATCTCACAGATTCCAAAAACAGAGACTTTGAAAAGAGATTTCAGAGGTCTGCAGATCTCCTTTATATAACCCTTATTTTAGAACTAGGTCCAACTTGTTGGCCATCTTAGGTAATGCTCCAAATTTTGAGTTTGCTGACAAAAATGCCTATAATAAAAGGAGACAGTCAGAATGCTTATTCACTTTCTCCTTTGTGCTTTAGGCCCTGTGGTTTCTTGTAACTGGCTACTGACATGGGCTGAGGGACCAGATCATTTTCTTCTATGGGATGCACCCACCAAGGCAATCTTTAGAGTTGGTGCCCTTCACCCTTTACCCAAAATGCTATCTTCAATCTTCTTACTAGCCATGATCCCCAGGGGGAACCTCAAGGGGCAATGTGTAGAAGCAGGCTCACTCACCACATAAACAGAATACAATTTTCTTTTATGTTAGCCCGCAGATTGCAAGCCACCTCTATAAAGAGCTCTCTGTCTCCTCACTTTGGCAGCATTCCTTGTCCCTCTGCACCAAAGCTGTATTCATATCAGTATGTGGTCACTGTAAGAACACTGCCTGTGTTTTCCGAATAGACAAAGGCAGTTGCATACCAGATGCTGGCGCCCTCCTCAGGCTGTGCAGTGCTCTGCCCCATCAGCAGCCCCAGAGAAGAGCCTGCCTGAGCACACATGAACGTGGCAAAAGAATCTAGCCGCCAGTCTTTGAATTCATGAGTTCTCCCTTTTAGCTCATGTTCGAATGCAGCAATTAATGCACAATGATCAAATCATTATAGCAATGACAGTGATGAGTGAGAAGAATGCTGATCTTGGAAAACAGCAGGCTACAGGGAAATTGGCATTTCAGCACTAACTCCAGAGTCTGAACTCTGTAACTTATGCCCACTGTGTATTCTTTCTATTTACCTTTAGGGACTAGCCCCTAGGTGACAAGCATGCTCACAAGAGAAAAAGGAAGAGCTGTAAGAACAAAAAGAACAAATGCACAAAATTAGACAGAACTTGTTACTCACTTGTTAAATTTCATATGTTAAAAACTTGTTTTATATGATTATTATGTTGAATACATTACTCATCTTTTAAAAACTAAATTAGTGTGCTGGCTAAATTACCTGCTACACCTGCTTGTTCAGATTACTATCTCTTTGAGGCAAGGATGTGTTCATGCTCTGCCAGACAGATGCTGTGGAACCCGGAGCTAATGCATTATATTTAATTTTCTCCATTCAGAAAAAGTATAATTTAGTTACAGCCTGAAACAGTGGAGTAAAAAGGCACTAAACCGACCTAGCCCCTGAGGGAGGGGGGGGGACCTAGCCCCTG
>JACDJE010000008.1:149306-186727 GCA_016647715.1 Pavo muticus
GCCACGTGGCCACATCTCCCTTTCATTCAAGTGCACAGGCATGTGATTAAGTAAACAACTCCTAATGTTGTTTCAATAATCTACTTCACTGATAGTGCCAACTCTATTATTATTCAAGCTCACATTAAACAAGCATTTAATTCAGCCAGCTTTACCTGTAATGAGTATACTATAACCCAATAATCTCATATTCTGCTCAGCTCAAACTAGGGTGATTGTCAACTCAGTAATATTTTGACAAGAAATGTTACATTGCAGTAAGTGGCATAGCATTTTGCAGGCAATTTTCATAATGACATCAGGAAATCACTTTTTGTGTGTAAAGAACAATTTTGGATCACTCGTCTTTGTGCCAGAAACTTTCCTCTTTACATTCTCTGTAGACCCTTGCAATTTCTCCAACATCGTGAGCTTATAACATGGGACAAAAGAGCATTAGCTGAAAGGATAAACCTGAGTTAGCTTTTTGAATTCAACCTCACAGGAGGAAATAAATAAATCAACTAAAGTGGACAAATAATATAGCATGAAGAACAAAAAAGCATCTGCAAGGTAAGTAAGTATACAGATATTTTACAGTATATAAATGCAAGGTAAGTAAGTATACAGATACACTACAGATGAGTTAGGCTAGTAAGAATAGTTAGATATAAAGGAAAGGTGCTCACCAGTGTTGTAGGCTCACAAAAGAACTCCACAAAGAGTAATCTCCTGGAGGAGATCCTTCCTCAGTCGAAGTCAGCCCTTAAATGGGGTCTAGGAGAGGTGGAGCCTGGCTCCACCCCTTCCGGGCACGCAGGTGAATTGCCTTCACCTGTGCTCCCATGGCTGACTCAGCACTTGCCTCAGGTGGTTAATCAGAGGTTCAGGCCATGATTCAACAGTTCCCATACAGCATCCAAACAAACAAAACTCCTTGTTTTGTTGTCAGCAGTGTGGTTTAATATTTTAACACCCAATGCAAAACCGGAAAGAACTACACAGGCTAAAATTGCACATCCTGTTGATCTTTACTTTCCAAACCCCGCACAGTTGCTCCTTACCCCTGAAGTGCATTGCTTTATTTCTGTCAGCCTTTTAATTCTCATGAGCTGCTGCAGCTTTCTGAGAAGAAAACCGCAGGAAGTCAAGGCAGTGTGGTAGTTTCTAAAAATGAAGGTCTGCCCCATTCAGAAGTCAATTTAAGTTCAACAGGAACAGATTTTTGCAAATATTCAGCCCCGACTTGCCTGACTTTATCTCTGATCACTTTGAACATACTTATGACATCAAAAGACTTCAACTGCATTGGCTTCACCTTCATAATAATTAGCTTGCCATCAGGTTTGGCTTCGATTAATGAATGGCTCTTTCTTCTTCCCTTTCCTTTTAATTGGTAAAAAAAGCATCAATATTCTTGCATTCTACCACTGTCCTGTCCTTGCGTTCTACCACCCTGGGTATTGAAATGTGATTATCAATAGATTATATCTCTTTAAAAGATCACTGTCAGTACCTACAATATCATTATTGGGCATCTGAAATGTATGGGACAGTCGTTATCTGAAATTTGTTCTCTGGGTTCTCTGCAGCAGCCATGAGTTAAAACTAGCTGCAATGCTTGTGTTTTTCTGTAAGAGCACACCATCTACCATCGTACCTGCTCCTGAAAGCCAATACTTAGGCTTCATAAAACAAGAGGTGCCTTGGGAAGAAGAGAACATTTGTCTGCTACAGAACTCTAACTTGTTTTATGCCTGACTGGTCTGTAATTTTGTAAGCATAACAAATGCTTTTATTGCCTACAGCCACTCATTTCACACTGTAGATAATTAATAGTCTTGCCTCTTGCATTTTGCTTCATAGTCTGCTTTGTATGTTTATCAACATACAAAGCACTCCTGCTTTTCAGAAAGTACCTTCTCAGAGCTGTGGCACTGAGCAAGGCTAAAGCAACTAGAAAGGACAGAGTTAAACAGGAAACATTTTGCAAAAATTTAATAACCTGGATGATTTTTGGCATTCAGAATACTACTGTGTAAACCATTTCTGCACTTATCTTGGGGTCAGTTACACAGCTGTAAAGCTCATGCAGGGTCTGCTTCACACACATTGACATTCAGACTGCAAAGCTTTCTTAAGCGATGGAGCAGAAGCAACGTGACCTTCTCTCACCTTGGTAAAAAGTCAATTAAGCACTGCATTCACACTAACCTGCAGAACTGGTAACTATTTTCAGTAGTTGGCTTTACTTTATTCTCAGCCACTCTCAAAGAATGGCGATGGCCCATTAAGCAGCTTCCTGGTAGCTTTCCCACTTGGTATGAGAGCTGAAAGCTCTACTGGCAAGAACATGGCAAAAGGACAGGATCCGCGTCATCAAAATACTCTCAAACTGAATTGCTAGACGAGTACTTCGAACGCAGCGGACTCCCATCAGAGGAACTTGCCTGCGTTCTGCGTTCTCCACCGCCACCTCCTGGCCGTGGCCGCCAAGGCCGTGCGGGAGATTGCTGCATTTTATCTTCAATAAAAGCAGTTTGGGGTGGTTTCTTGTTTGTTTGTTTTTGCTGTTATTTTTTCTTTTTCCTACAGGGAGACTGTCGTTTTTAGTAGCGTACCCTAACGGCACTTCAGCACTTACCATGAGCTGAATAGCTTGTGAGATCAGCATCATAATTCCTTCTGTTGCATGACCTCAGCATCTGTATTTCATAATCAACGTGACAGTTAACTCACAGTTCATTTTCCTAGGTCCAAGAAGCCTTTCATCTTACAGAAGCCTTGGCTGCTCGAAGCCCCTTTCCCCAGAGCATTATCTCATCTTACCAGCCAAGCCAGTCACTGGCTCTGCTGCTGCTAAATGTCCTCTCTGTGTGCAGGTTTTGCAAAGGTCGTGTCCTAAAATAGCTCTTAAAAGTGCACCTATATCTCCCGTGAGCTAAGAGGTATCTCTGAAATTACACGTGAAAGAAAGATTTATAGGTACTCACTAAATGCTATTACAAAAAATACAATATACAAGCAAATCCCATGTGGTATGAATCCCTAAAAAACAATTGTTTTCTAGTTGTTTCAGCTTAAACTGGTCATAAAATGAAAGGGCAATGGAGCAATAATTTCATCATAGAACATATGTGTTCCTGGGGATAGCATTTACTTGGATTTTTGAACCTTCCTGTGCAGCAGTGCCTATTAAAAATCAATGCAGTAGAAATGCTAAGTCATGGCCTGAAGCAGTGATTGAGCACCCGGTGGGAAGGCAGGGCCAACCCAGTGGAGCTCAGGTGCATGTAATGAAGCTGAGTGACCAGAAGGGGTGCAGCCAGGATCCACCCCTTCCCAGACCTCACTTAAGGGCTGGCAGTGGAGGTATGGGTATCTTATTGGAGATTCCCTGCCTATCTGAGGCCTTCTAAGGATAAGCAGCTTTTTCCCTTTTTTTCTGTATCCATGGCTGTTGCATCTGTGCTTGTTCTCATTTGCTGCAGCTGAAGACTTTGCTACCCCGCTATTACCGCTGTAATTTCTATCACATTATAGCATTACAATCAGGTTAGATTTCTTTATAATTTTAACTTTGGAGGAAAAGTTGGTTATCATAATTAAGTTACTCAAATACTTTCAGGTAAATCTTAAGGACAAAGTACTTTAGAGCTGTGATAATAGAGAAAAGTTGGTAGACAGAAAGCAACAAATACAAGTGCTTTGGGAAAAAGAAAACAAAGCATTCAAGTCACTACCAACCAAATTTGTTGTTGTCAGATTACAAGGAGACTGAGGAGCTGAGACTTCACAGCCCAGGAGAAGGTGCATAGGGCCTGTGGCTGCTTGTCTGAAACGCCTTTTAGAAGATGCTGCGGGGTTGCCAGCACCCTGAGGTTGACCACATTCACCAATGTCAAAGCCTTCCCAACAGGGGTCTTAAACAGAAACACTCTGTGTATCCATAGAGCATGTGAAGGAAGAAGGAACTAATGTAAAGTGTGATAAATGATGGTTTGTTTGTCTGTTAGAAAGCCACAAAGACTGTTAAATGCTTTTTAAAAAGATTCATGAGGAAAAAAAAACAGAGTAATGTAAGAAAGTGTGGTTTAAAATAATAAATATCAATAATAAAAACACTTAGAGCATGGAAAACCACATAAGAATTACACCGCAGGGCACTGTTCTCATGCTAATGGGAGTAGAAGTCAAGGGTGAATGAAAAGACATCAAAAGTCACAGCAGGAAACAGACAATGTATTTCTGAGTAAAACATTAAACTCTGTCCTCACTATGCACAGAAAAAAGGTGTAATAGGGATTTTTATGTCCTGGCTTATTATCTGACTCTTGGATAGACTAATTTCTATTTTACTCTTGGCTTGGTCTGTTTTTTAATAGGGAAGAATGGCAGGTAATTAGCAGATGTTTGAGATTTAGGATTTCACCTCCCAGTGTGAAGAGAGCAGCAAAATGACCACGGTTTTGTCTTCTCTAAAGCTGCGCAGCTATGTGCGTACTTCTACTGTAAAGCCCTGCAATGTGAGCAGATTTCAACAGTTGTAGGTGCTCATGTCCTGCAATCAGACTTGATTGTACTGATGTTTCTAACACATACTGAAGTGGATCAAGGCATGCTGTACTGAGTACATCAGTGGAGCGACTCTGGGGCAAGGTTTGTGTATGTCCCACAGCACACTTACTGCTTTTAGAAGTAACTTACAAGAGGTGAGGTTACACTTCAGCTCAGATAACAAATGAATGGTGATTTGTTGCAGCCAACTTACTGTAACCTTGAGAAAATGACAACCCAATTCTATTCAATATTTATGAGTACAAATATGATGTTAAGGCCTTTATGGGCCTCAACTGACCCATGAGTCTCTGTAGCAGATGCTCACCCACCCCTGTGCTTCTCCAGAAGAGTGTTCTTAATCCTATCTTGCATCTGTGTTTCTATGCTTTTCTCCTCTACTACTCCAACACCTTCTTCTGTACCTTTGTCATGCTCAGCCAGACACAGCTCTCCTGGGCAGTATGCAAGGACAGCTTCTCTCAGGTATCTAACAGTTCTTCAGAATTCTGTATTTATTTTGGTATTCAAAACATGCTTGCATTATAGTTTGAACCCAAATAAGGCACTGACTTTTACAGTCATTAGCTTTAGGGAGGTCTGTCCCTGTTGGTACCAATGCAGTTATCCAGCTGTGAGTTCTGTTTAACTCAGGATTTTATGTCTGCCTTAAGTTCAGAGTATATAAAACACTAATATAGAAAAAAGATGCTCTTTCTGTGGGAAGAAGCTCTCACTGCAGTTTGCTATTGTGGTTTTGCTGGTTTGCCATTATTGGATTCCTATTTCTTTATTTATCAGCTACATATTTGGCACTTGAATGGAAGTCACACAAGCATGTCAGGTTTGTGATTCCAGGCATGCCTAATTTTATTGGAACTCCACCTCTAAACCACAAAGCAAGATACAATAATTACTGAAAGTATTGCAAAATTGTTCCAGGTATTTACTGTCTGGACTTGGCCTGTGAGCACCAGCCTCTTGCTGCGCAGCTACAAAAGCAGCTGTTCTGGTTTATTCTGGCCAAGGAGCTCATCTTACATGTTCCATTTGTGTTGTGCCATGGCAAGATGAAACGTTGTCACCACTTGCATAATCCTACGCCAACTATAAGTGAACTTTACTCGGATGAAGAAAATAAAGGATGCATTTAGCGATATGGATCTTGAAGAAGAGAAAAGAGGGGGGTCATTAAGACTATGCAGATCACTGGCACAGGTTGCCCATAGAGGCGGTAGATGCTCTGTCCCTGGAGGCACTTGAGGTCGGGCTGGATGGAGCTCTGAGCACCTGATGGAGCTGTAGGTGTCCCTGTGTGTTGCAGGGGAGTTGAGTTAGATGGCTTTTAAGGGTCCCTTCCAACTTTGAGTCTCACTCTTCCTCCCCCAGAGAGGTTGATTTTTTTTTTTTTCCCATCAGAATACTGGTGTTGGGTCTTTTAAAGTTTGCTCCTGTGGACTGGGATTTTCACAGGAAAGGCAAAACAAATGCTTCTTATAAAGTTAATATTGGCTGGGACAGTAAGTAGAAGTGAGAAGATACATCTGGCAGTTTCCTAGGGTAATGTACAATTAATAGAACTGAAGAAGATAATACAAAAGTACTTCTACAAATTTAAATTTTATGAAAAAAAAAATCTATATAAAATTCAGCATTTATTATATAATCTTTCTGCCAGAAGCTGGCAGCAATGACCATGGCTGGGTTCCTATAAATAGGCCTTCTTCTAAAAATTAACAAGCACAGTGGCTTAAGCCTCAACCTAGAAATCCCAGCAGAAGAAATACTTATTTTAGTGATCGTTGCAGGCAGTATTGCTCATTACGAGTCCTTAGCCTGCTATAAACCATAGATTGCTAATTAAGATGGCACAGTGCCGTCCTGCCGAAGGGGTCTGTGCTCCTCCTCCCCGGACAGGGCACTGGTGGGAAAGGGAAACCGTTCTCGGCGAGCAGCAGCTTCTCCCAGGCGGCGGCTCCCGCAACAGCGGCGGTGATCTCTGCGGGGCTGCGACCGGACGGCGCTGCGGCCCTCGGCTCCCCGCGGCCTCGCGGGGCAGGGCGCGGCCGGGCGCTCCGCCAGGTGGCGCTGCGGTGCCCGCTCAGAGGCAGTCGCGTGCTGGGGGCGAGGCGGGGAATCCTCCCGGCCGAAAGGGGCGAAGCTTGCGGGCAGCGCGGCGGGGCGATGGATCCCCTGTGGAGGGCCGTTCTCTCGGAGAGCCTTCTCGGTAGGTGGCGGCGGGGCCGGAGGGCGGTTAACGGCTCCTCGGAGCTGAAGAGGACAGCGCTGTCTCGGGAGCAGCCGGCGCCCGTCCCGTGCCCCAAGAAAGAAGGGGCGGCGATCGCACCGGGGCCGCTTGAGCCCTCGCCCTGAGGTCCGTGTGCTGTACACAGCCTGGCGGCAGCCGCACCGCCTCCTCGTCTGTCGCACGCGCCCTCCGTATGGCCATGGCACTTCAGCTGCCGGCATGCCTGGCGTCTCTCGGGTCAGCGCGGCCCCTCGTGCGTGCTCGCGGCTCGCTGTTTGCACGGAGCCCGCCCAGAGTGGCAGCGCTGAGTGGTCACCAGAGCTCTGCACCCGTGGCTGGCAGCGGGCTCGGGCTCCTACAAAACATAGGGAAAGTCGCAGCGCGGTGCCGTGCGCCTCTGTGTGCGGAGCCAGCGAGCCCTCAGGTTGGGGGTCGGTGCCCAACCTGTGCGCAGAGCGAGATGTGTCAGAACGCTGATCAGCCTCCGGCCCGGCACTGAGGAGCCCCGGATCGTAGCGGGTTACTTATTGGGGTATTTGTTCCCTCTGCGGGCTGACACTTCCCTGGGCTGGGCGATCCTCGCTCATGGCCAGAGCAGCGGCTGCTGCCGTCAGCCGGGAGAAGAGCTGTTTTCTTATGATCCTATTTCCTGGGAAGATGTATTCGTTTAACTTGAAACGGCAAATACTTCTGTAAAGAAATGCTTTCTTTAAAGGTAACAACAGCCTTCTGTTACCTGAATTGCTTTCAAAATTATTTAGTATATTGCACATAGAGGTATAAAATGGTACGTTGTCATGGGGTTATCTGGACCAGTCTATGCCCGTGACAGGGACAGTAGGCCCAAGGGCCCCCTCCCTGACCTCCCCCCCGAAAACGGGAAGGGAAAGGAAAATAAGCAGCAGTGGCAACTATCTAGGGAGGTAAACTTATTTTACAAACTATGATACAATACAATCTAATTGAAATTGAGACTAATAAATCAAATACAATAGGAGAGAGAGAGAGTTTTCAGAGCACCTGAAAAACCACCTGCGTTCTTCACCAGCCGAAGAAGGAAGAGACCCCGCCGGGGGGAAGGATCCCATGACCTCCGTGACGTGCAGGGACAGGTCCCCAGAAGTAGAGTATTAACACTTTAACTCCCAGTGCACTACATGATGTTATGATGTGGAATACTGAAAACCAAAAATCACAAAACCATGACATACGTGTTTGGTAAACCCCAGGAAATCATACTATGTGTAATATGTATTTCTTTCTCTTTCCTTTTTTTTTTTTTTTTTTCTTTTTTAGGCTACATTTCTTGGTCTCTCTACCATGCCCTGCCACCAATGATCTATTACTTCCCTCTGCAGACACTGGCGCTTACTGGTTTAGAAGTTTTTGCAGTTGCCTTCTTGTCTCCAGTATTCCTGATAATTGGTCCGTGTTGGAGGCTGGCTAACAATAAGTACATCCTTGCCCTTCTGAGACTGACTGTGGTTGGTAAGTACGCACTGCTGTGAGTTACAGAACCCCCCTGTTGTTATCAAAGCGTAAGAATAAACATTGTGAATTTCCTCAAGACTCCGTGGATTGTGGAATGATGCAGGAATAAGAAGTTCTCGCTCTCCCAAACTCATGCGTTATTTTTTTCTTAAGCTCTTGGGTACGTTCAGAGCAATATTCTTTGCATCCATTGTGGTAGCTTTTAGATGAGTACTGCATGATTAAAGGCAATCTCATTTCACCCTTTTTTTTTTTTTTTTTAGAAGCTTTTAAGTTAGTACAAATGCCCAATAGGAAAAAGGTTTTCAGTATTGCACAGAGATCAGTAAAGCAAGTGCTTTTCTTTGTGTATAACAACAGATAGGTTTGGGGGTATTATTAACATAATCTGCCACAACCTAAGTGTTCTTTTTAATAGATCTACTTCTGAAATTCTGGAATATATGACTTTTTTCCTTCATTAACTGTATCTGTATGCAAGCATTGTATTGTTGGGGTTATAGGCTCACCCTGGCTGAAAAATGACTCATGCGTTCTGTCAGTTGCACAAGAAAAGGGTTTGACCATAAATTCAGAACAGAATTTCTCACTACCCATCCCACATGTTCCGCCCTAACCCAGGATGTGCCGGGTTCCCTTTCATCCTTCAGCAAACCAGTGCAAGTCCTAGTTCTTGTTGATTTTCTGGAAGTTTGCTGGGAGCCAGGTTATTACTGATGAGTTGGCAGCATCTGTATGAAGTCAGAGGAGATGAAGGTATCCATCCTGCATGGAGGGAGAGTGCTGCTGATAGGTGGTTTACTCTCTCTTGCTTGCAGTTCCTGGCTCCTCATTTATCAGTTTAGGATGATAACCAGAGAATCACTTTCCTTATGATTTTCCTCTCTTATTGTTAGAGAGCAGAAGAGGATGATCTTATTTACTCTGTCTGCATTGCTTTTTTTTTTAATAAGAATCCTTGTTTCTTACCTCTAGAACTGAACACAGCCTATTGGTGTCATGACTTCAAATGGAGTTCTTTTATTTTTCTGCTCTTTCTGTCCCATCCATTCTAATACTTCTTTTGAATAAGCTTTTCAGTGAGTGGAGTATTGCACTTTACCTTTCTGCAGCACTCCTCAGTGCATTGCTTTTTATGAGATTTGTTTTTAAAGACTAGAAATGAACAAGCATTTCAAATTGCACTCTGCGTTCCTTCTGATATCACAGTAATACACAATTTGCTGTGTTTACTGAAGGTTAGTCATTTGGATCATCTTGTTGCATTTACTAGTTCACTTTGCCAGAAGAGGTGGAAATTGCTTAAGCGCGTGTAATTCTTGTTCTGCTAAATAAAAAGAGCAGTGGTGGGCTTGTTGTGCTGTGTAAAGTCTGTTGGTCTGTACTTGTTTACTCACCGCAATCTCCTGAAAGTATTAACTATGAACAAAAAGTAGCACCTTCAGTAATAAGCTGGGGAAAGGACGTGTTAATGAAGGTGCTCATAGGAGGGCTCCAGAGCATGTGGAGGCTGAGGCTGTAAGCATCTGCAGCCAGGGTACCCTGAGCATTGCTGTACGCAGGTAAGGCCTCCCCTTCATTCCTGCCTAGGTTATCTGAAGCCTGCAGAGATTGTGCGATTGTGTCCTCCTGCTATTTCCACCTCCCAAACACTCCTAATATTGTACCCCCTTGGCTACTGTACGCTATGTTTTCTTCCAGTTCTATGTACTGTATTCACCTTTCAGTGCTCTACAGTGAACATCAGTCTTTGGGGAAGATGTGAAAGGACATTCCTCATCTTCTTTGTTCCTAGCAAAGAGTTTAGCATCAAGTGGTGATTCTCACTCTTGCCTCCCAACTGCAGATTCTCAAACCCGTTTAAGTTATCCAAATACACTTGCACAGGCAGCACTAGGCTTTAGGAATATCTACATCAATTTTTTTACTTGGTTTTCATCACTCGTATTTTAAATAATTTCTGTCCTACCATACTGTGCTTCTTTCTCTCCTATCCCTCAACTCATTTTGCCTTCTTGCCATCTTCATGGCTAGGCACTTCTTGCTTCTTTCTCTTTTAGTCTTTTTTACCATCTCAGAAAGGCCCCATGCACACTGCAACCTATTCCACTGGAAACAGCCAGCCTTTAATTTCACTGTAAAAAAAAATTGGGAAGTTCTTCATGCTTAGCTAAACCCAGAATATTTAGAACATTTTTTAAAATTTGTTTTTAAGGAAAAAAAGACCTTCCCTTCTCCTTCATTATTGTTCACTTGCTTTTTTTATACTTCCAGGAAGCTTTACTTTCTCTGAAGCTTTTGTTTTGATTTCCATATCCTTTCATGCTACTCTGTGTTCTCTTAAAAAAAAACAAAACAACAAACAACCCTTCTGGCAGTGCCCTTGTGAGCCTTTGTCTTCAGGCAACACATACAGTAGATTTACATGTTTGGTTAGATATTTACATTTTGTGTGTATTTGCTCAGCAGCCAAAGGTGTGTCTAATGTAAACGGGCAAACCCGTGCTAACTCTAACCTGGCCAGCACAAATGATGAAAGATTTGAAGAGGCAGAGTTGCAGAATTCAGCACGATGCAGCAAGAAATCTGTGTGCATTGTATGTGCATCCTGTGCTAAAGTCTGTGCACAAATGTCATTCACTGCACTCACTGATTTCATTTTGCCATCTTGCTCTTAGCTTTGTGTCTTTTGCTGTAAGCAAAATGAGCAAATAGGCAGCTGGAGGATTCCTAGTGTGCAGTGCCAGGATCAGCAGCTCCATTTCTACCCTTCCTTGCTTAATGTCTCTTCAACTTTGACTCATACTAACTTAGCAAGGGGCTGCCAGCAAGCAGTGTTTCTTCTCCCTCTGTTTGTCACTACTCCTGGGTCACAATTTGCCACACAGACTGAAGTTACATGAAAGTGTGTGGCCAACCTGTAGTCACTTGAACAGTAAACCTGCTATTTAAAACTGCTAATAAAAATGAGGTTTCCGTGCCTTGAGAAACGGAAGACACGTGCAGTGTCTCTTTCAGTAAGTGGGGGAGTTACTCTTCTCAGTAACAAGATGGAGCAGGCTGTTGTTGGTGACTCTGGAGGAAGATGCTGGTCCAAAGCAGGTCTTGTTCGCACCCAGTAAGACCAGTTGTCTTCTAATGCTGGTGCAGTGCATGGTGACTGCTTTTTTAAAAAAAAAGGATGGACCTCAACTTTTATGATTTTGATTCATGCAAGTGCACAGTTCTGGAATGCTTAGATACTGTATGCTTAGGCACTTTATATTTTATTAATGAGTCAATGACCATAAGTATTTAAATTCAGGCAATCACTGCAATCTTGGATAACTTCATGTTTTTTTCTTTTTTTCCTGGAAATGCTAACTGTGGCAATATCATATATCCTCAGTCCCTGTCCAAACCTTTTTAGCTTATTTAAAAATACGTAGTGTTGTGTTTGCAGATGAATGGCATAGCCACTCGAATTACAGATAAGATTGAACTAATGCACAGGAAATGCTCATTACCAGTTCCCTGTTGCTCACTAAAGCAACCTCTGCATGTGTGTGTGTTTGTTTGTAGGGAGCTTAGCATCATACCAGGCTCCAAATGCTTCCATAAGACTGTTCATCTTGGCTGCTGGTGTTTCGTCCTCATTGCTGGTTCAAACAGTAAAGTGGTGGTCAGGAAACAATTTACAAAGGTATTTTTTTATACTGATGGAATTATAAAATACATCTCTATCTTAAAATATGCATTTATGGTTTTGTTTTCTCCCTCAGAAAATGAGATTGTTTTTTCCCCCCTTTCAAATGCGTCAGTGATCTAAAACCGATTCTTGCAGGTTCATCAGGATATGGGGCTTCATTCTAGGCAAGATGATGCTCCTTGTTCTTCGAATCTGGTATACATCACTGAACCCCGTGTGGAGCTCACAAGCTGCCAATACTGTCATGCTGATAATTGGTTTAGTAGCAGCAGCAGAGCGGATTTATTCAGGTAAACACATTATAGCAAAAAAAGCAGTTATGAAGACGTCCTAAGGTATACCTGTCTATGTATGACTTTTTTTTAAGCAGTCTGGTGCACAAGTATTACAGACTTTACAAACCAAGTACTTTCATTTTCCCCAAACAAGACAGAATCTGAGTTGCAAACCATGCAAGCTGTAGTAAGTTGGAAATGCCAACTAATTGCAGTATCAATAATACAGCGGTGAAACAAAGAAATAACATAGCCCACTAAAACCAGAATGGATTATGCTTTCCCCAGCAGAAAACACCTGTGGTGTTACTGTTATTTTCCTAATTCAATCTGCTGTTTCAGTTTTTTCCGTCAGTACAAATTTTTTGACAGAGAAGGGAGATGAGATAAAGCTAAGGAACAGCTGATATGGCAAAGTAGACAAAAAGAGTTGGAAAAATGGGCAAATTGTCCTGGTCAAAGTTCATCCAAGTTGTTGGAGCATCTGGGTGGAGTGCATGGCAGTTGGTGCTGGCAAATGGTAATCATGCTTTAAAAGTGTGAAGGGAGTATCACCAAGGACAGTGAAGCTGGCTTGGTTAGCGAGCGCAGCTCGTGTTAAATCCTCTGAAGTTCCTTCCTTCTCAGTGTAACCTGAATGAATTAACTGAAAGAAAACCTTGTCTACGTGTAAGTGGATATAAGTTGGCATTGTGTGTTTGTGTTGCGTTTTCTGACTTAAGCTAAGCCTCAACTTTCATAATAATTTAGAAAGGGAATCTACTGCAGGAAATGAGGAAGAGAGTCTCTTTTCTTCCTACGTGACAAAGCGATATGTCAATTAAAGGCACTCGTTTCTCCTTAAATGAGTGAGGAAAAAGGAGAAGAGAAGGAAGGGAGTTTTTCTGGCTTCTTTGGAAGTGTCAGGTTGTGTTCTTATCAGAGTTTAGAGTTTCAGAGAACAGAATCCTCTGAACAAATTCTAATAACTTTTCTGCTGATTTTCAAAGCCACTTTAATGTTTTACATTCCAATAAGATGAAGAATAGTCATATGGTCAGGTTGCCATTTTTGTACATTTAAGACCAATAGCTTTTCCTGGTAGACCTAGGAATTTTACTAGAGACTTTTTGTCTTATCAGTTTTCGTGAACAATCAGATAAGTTAGCTTTTGCAGCTGTTTAATTTGTTCTGGTAATTTTGTAATCTTGGCTGTTTCTTAATAACCTTTTTTGTTCCTGTTTGACACTTTGCTCAGTTATATTCCTATTCTTATTCTAGTTGAAGACGAGAGGAAACAAGGAGCAAACACGACTAGTAACACAGCTAGGGAGACTGTCTTGCAGACTAATTGGCTTTTGTCAGGAATTGCTTTTGGCAGCCTCATGTTCCTCACCGTTTGGATATTTGGGGAGGTCTCACTAATTTCTAGATGGGCAGTAAGTGGACACCCACATAAAGGTCCAGATCCTAATCCGTATGGGTAAGTGCCTGTGATTGGTTGGTTGGTTTGTTTTTAATTATTTGAACAAAACAGTGATCAAAAACAAGTGTCACGGTGAAAATTGAAACATTTGTTCAACTTCACTTATTTCTGCCAAAAGGGAGGGAATGGACATGTTACATTACTTAGTGCATTATTGGAAGGAGCTTAGTTACTAGAAAGAGGCTGATGGTATAAATGTTGGTGTAGAATAAACTGGGTACAAGATAATTCTCACAGAGAGCTTAAGAATTGGGGCCAAGTAGTATTGACTTGTATTCTCATATTTCCAAGCATTGCATCTATACAAATAAATCTTAAATTTTTCTGTTTGAGAATGATTTTTACATCCACAATAATAATACCTGATCAGCCAGACTGCAAAATTACTTTAAAATTAGGACTGAAGTTGAAGTGCTTATGAATGAGATGCATCTATAATAGACAGTAACTGAATCTAGCATTTGATTTCATCAAGAAGGTAATAGGAAATTGTATACCTTGGAGACTGCTTGCTTTTTTTTTCCCCTCTCTTATTATTAAGCATCTATGTGCAATATTAAAGGATATGCTTCTGGAGAAATTTTAGGTGTTAAGAATTTAGTCTTATGCTGTCAACCGTTCACCTGAGTTCCAAAATCTAGAAAGAGAGTGGATTAGTTATTCTGATAGCCAATTGTGTGTAGCTGTAGGTGAGTTAGTTAATAATTTAGAATTAGCACTTAGAGTTACTCAAGATTGTTAGCAATTTTAGATGCTACACAGCCCCTGTTTCATTTCATCGAATCATACAATATCCTGTGTGAGAAGGGACCTGAAAGGATCACTGAGCCCAGCTCCTGGCTCTATGTGGGACCACCCAAAATCCAAACCCTACACCTGAGAGCATTGTTCAGACACTGCTTGAACTCTTTAAGGCTTGGTTCTGTGACCACTGCCCTGGTGAGCCTCTTTGAAGTGACCAGAATACTTCCGTTCAGGATGGCTTCAGTGACAGGCTTGTGCTGCTGAACACAGCTCATTTTATACACTGTGTTTAATGGCTGTTATTTTCAACTGGAAGTTTTTTTTACATCCACTAAAGGGGAAAAAAGTGCAGCAGGGTGTGAAACAAAGATACTTTACACTGAAGTCAAACACTGTTTAAAATAAAAGGATTATAAAATATTACCAACCATCCTTACTTCTATGTCTAAAAGTTTATTTCTGAATGCCAGATGTTTATAAAAAAAAGTCAAAGTAATGTATGATTTCTTTTTCCTTTTTTTCTTATTAGTGGTACAGTTCTGTTGGGTCTGGCTCATGGACTGATGCTTTCATTTTGGAGTTGGTCTTCTGTTGCCAGTTTTGCCTGGTTTCTAATAGGTAGGAACAAGTCTGGAGCAAAATTTTTGTTTTTATTACCTTTAGTTATGCCTTTGCATCCTACATCCATATGAGAAGTGAATTGTTAATCAGAGCTTCTTGATCCTGGCTGTAGCATATGCATGTCTGACCAGTTGACTAAGGGTTACAGGCCAAATCTCCAGGTAATCACAGAGCAGCATTGTTCTCTTCAGAATCCCTTGCTGAAGTTCTGTTTCTGTGAGCACCATCTCAGTTCTCATCATCTGCATTGTGCAAGGCTACAGGTAGGGTTATAGGGCTGAGGTGATACAAGCCCTTGGATTCTGCAGGAGGCGCAATAACTTGTAATGTGATGAGTAGTTCACCTAGAGGCAAGGTTACAGCTTGCTTCCTTAGTTGCCAAGATTTCCTGGCAATAAAATAATTAGAACATAAAAGCAGTTCTGCTGAAGCAATGCATTTGCGAACCAGTCTGCATACAGTGGGTCTGGTGGGAAAAGGGGTCTGAGTGCTGGATCTGGACATCCATTTTCAGAGAGAAAATATAGATGTGCCATAAAAGCCATGGAGCAAGCCATAGAGGAGATAAAAAAATTGTTCTGTAGTTTTCTCATAGAGAGGTGTTATGCAGCTTGGTTTAGTTTGTAGACACATCTAAGAGAAATTGACTGGCATAAAAGGTTTAAAAAAACAATAGTGCTGCTTTTTGGTCTTAGCTAATTGTCTGTGGGTTGTTTTCATCAAGAAGAAAAGGCAGTACTTTCCACAAATGTTAAATAATATTTGGGACCTCAAAATATGGAAACCAAAGGACATGGTGCATTGGGTTTTGCTTTTTTCTTATTCACCTTCTCTTTTGGAGCATTTAAGAGCCAATGCTTTAAATTTACTCTTCACAACCGTGAAGACAGGAAAATTCATGTGAACTGAGTTTCTCCTAGAACTATTCTTCAGAAGCCAAAATAAAATAAGAAATACCAGGACAGTCTCAGTAAAGGCACAAGAGTTGGTAATGCTTAAACTGTTATTTGCCCTAATTTACCTCTTGGTGCAGGCGTTAGTTTTAAGAAATGTATGTACGTTCAGACTAATGTATGAGATTTGATTTTTTGATGTAAGCACACCAAAGTTGGTAAACATTTTATAATAAGCAGACCTATAAACATCTTAAAAACTGCATAATCTGTCGTTATGCAATGTAAGGTTAACAGGTTGTAAGGTTAACCAGCATACAGAGAAGTTAGGCTAGTAAGAATAGTTAAATAGAGAGAAAAGGTGCTCACCAGTGCTGTAGGCTCACAAGACTCCAGAAGGAGCAATCTCCAGGAAGGGATCCTTCCTTAGTGGAAGTCAGCCCTTAAATGGGGTCTAGGAGAGGTGGAGCCTGGCTCCACCCCTTCCGGGCACACAGGTGAATTGCCTTCACCTGTGCTCCCATGGCTGACTCTGCTTGCCTCAGGTGGTCAATCAGAGGTTCAGGCCGTGACTCAACAGTTCCCATACATGTATAAACTGCATAATAACTGTTGTGCTAGAAGAGCTTTGAGTAAGAAAGGCAGTTCAGATTTGGCTCTTGATGATGTTTCTCTGCAGTCTTTTTTGCTGCACTCTTTCAGATCAATAAGCAACCCGTAAGAGAATGAGATGTTGAGAAAATTGAGACAGTAACTGTCCTTCTAGTGATACAGTCCTCATGATTGCAAAGCACAGTTATATTTACCAGGCTTTTTTTTTTCTTCTTCCTAGTAAGAATGTTCCAAAGAAGAGGGCAGATAACATAGCTGACTGTGACTGACTTGTTTTTTTCTGTCGTTTCACAGGTATAGCATCTTCAGCTGGTCTCCTTTACTTACACACCTGGAGTGCTGCTGTTGCAGGCAACATTCTTGCTGTCTTCACTATGTGTGTGTGGCCACACCTGGCTGGATGCTTTGTTGGCTGTCTGCATCCTGGAAAAGCCATGAGTACAGCCATGTTCACCTATGTTCTTGAATTATTCTTCTGTGTATGGTGTACAGCTTATAAATTTGTACCTGGAGGAATTTACGCTAGAGAAAGCTCCCATCTTCTTTTAGGTACATGTATGACTGTGAACAAATATTAATATGCTTGCTTCAGTCTCAACCAGATATTTAAAATATATCTAATATATAGGTTTTTTTTCCAAATGCTCTGTAGTAAGAGTTCCTATGAGAAAGTTAGTGAAACACAGGAAAAGAATCTACTTGCTTCTTTACTGTCAGACATAGTTTAAAATGTGGGCAGAAAATGGAATGTAGTTGAGAGAAAACGAAAAAGTGAAAAAATAAGTCTGATAAATAAGTACATGAGAAAGAAAGCTGTTAATCAGTCACCCCAAAAACATGGTTGCACTGCAGTCCGGGGTGTGACTGCATCGGTGTGCTAAATACCTTTGATAGCTGTTTGGTACCTCAGGTAACAATGTGCTTGCTGGAAATTTGGTGGCTTAGGAAGGCTATTAAGTCTTTCTGGGACTGTAAAATAATTCAGCACATTATTTAGTTCTGCTCTGAGTACCAAAGTGCAGCATCCTGCTCATCTAGCTAGTCTGCACTTGAGACCTGAGCTTCTTTTCCACGTAATTGTACCTTACGCTTTGTGGACATACCAGCATGTTTGGAGGAATGTTGATAAGCCTGCAGTGTCAGAAATATGCGGACAAACAGAAGAGGGATGGGACAAGAAAAGAAATTGTCAGATATTTGCCAATGAGGAAGAATTGAGGTGAGCAAATATAAAGGGTTTAGCAAAATGATCCCTTGATTAAGGTGAGGAGATGGAAATGAAACTAACCCTTTCTAGTTTTGTCTCTGAAATAATTTTCTTAGTAGGTATTAATGTGTTTCAATAGTATATTTAACTAATAACACTTAAGGAGTGCCAAACATTAGCTTTAGGTAAGCGTGTGGCACATATGAAAATGTGACGCATGATTCTGTGTTGTCTTTCAAAAGGATTAATGAATGCCATGCTTGACTTGTTGCTTCAGTGGTTTCAAATTTCAGAAAAGCCTTTCAACCACTTTCCTCTAGTCTAGTTCCTTGGTTTGTATACGGTACTTCACATATTTCAGCAATCACTCAGGGTTTTGGTTTGTTATATTTTCAGGAGGGTTCCATTACATTTACTGTAGTTTGCTTTGTTCTGTAAGCAATCCAAGGGACCTCTAGAAATTGTTACCTCAGTTCATTTAGTTTTATTTTTTGGAGTTATAGGAAGAAAGCATGTGGTAGGGAAGTATTAAATGCTTTTTTGAGTAATGCTTTGAGAAAAGAAAAGCTATTATATAAAATCCCTCTCTATCGCTTCCTTTGAAATACTCCTGTGATTGATTCACCTGGCAGGATCATTGAATAGAAACACAGAGATGGTCCTAACTTTCTCTCTGGCAAAAAGAAACTTGTGAACTTAACCCGTGTCAGCTGATGGCACTACGTGAGCTTATTCAATGTGAGAATGCAATTTTTGGCTTTCTGATGCCATTCCATTGCTTATCAAAGACATACAAATTATATTATGAGGCTATGTATTTATTGCTGTGCTTCCTTTACAGCCTGGCTTTCTGGCAAACTGCTTTTTTCATTCTGGTTTCTTTCAGGTGCAAGTGCTATTTCTTGCTTTCTCCTCCTGTCCAATATCCTGCCTTTCTCTTGCCGCATTTCGGGTAGGGAACAGCACTGGGGAAAGTGACAATGAAAGTAAGATCATTATATTCAAAACTTCTGTGCTACTTCACTGTGAGGTAACCTAATGCTGGGGGGTCAAATCTCTGGTTGCCCATCGAGTTTAATGGCTTTGAAGTACACTCCCTTTGAGAAAGGTTTTGCGTGTACCCACTTCTGCATTACACTACACCTATCTTCCTTGTTTGCCAACTTTTACACCTAATGTAGTGTGTGGGGCCTATAAGAAAATTATGAGTAACATTTATTTTATCTTCAGCTATAACTGTGAAATAAAACATGAATTCTGCAGTTAATTAACTATGACACAAAGATATTGAAGACATATGGTTCCACCAGCAGAACTCTTACCCTGCTCATTATGCTCCCACATTTTCTTTGTAGATAATGGGATGCTTCAGCTCCTAAGGGATGAGATAAGTGCTTGTAATTTTAATCTGCACTACCTATCCAAAGTAAAGCACATTGCAGCAGTTAGATGCTACTTCTCATCCTGCTGCAGCCTGCTTATACTGTTTCTGAGCTAACTGTTGAGCAATTGCTCTTGGAGTTCCTGTATAGAAACATGTTAATTGTATATTGGTGACAAAGCAGTTCATTTGCAGATTTAACAGACATCTAAAATCAACAGTGTAATTTTTCATCAAGCTAGTATGTTAAGAATCTGTAATATGTGAATGTAACTTAATTGCTCTTGTCCAGATTAATTCTGGTAAGCTTTGATAGCACTGAGCTGATGCGAGAGTTGTAACTGTCAATGGGAGCCTGGAAGTATTTAGCGTACAGAATCCAGCCTGTACTAGCTTCTTTGACCCTGCAACAATACTGCAGTGCTACAAAGATCACTCTGCTTGTGTGTGCTGGCAGAGCGTGCTCAGGGAGCTGTGGAAGTAGATGTTAGGATAGATGGAAGTGGAGAGGTCTGTTGAAATTGCTTTGCTCCAGATCAAAGGATTAAAAATCTTTGTTTTATGTTGTTCTCCCTGCTGATGCATGAACAGAGAAAGGGAAAAAGTGGCTTTAAACAAATATTTCATTGACTGATAGAATGTTCTACAGTGGTACCCAGCCGTACCAATTGAGTTAAAATATCTCTGTGTTTCCATAGTGAATAATGAGACAGGCTCTGAAGCTTGTAGTTTGCACCCAGTGCAGTCTAATAATGGGGACCAAAATGTTATCTGGTGATGCTGTGATCTTGGTGGGTTGCAAGGGAAGAATGAGAACAGTTCTGCTCTGCATCCGTGTCAGCAGCCCCCCTTGATCTTCTCCTGAAAAACCCAAAAATGATCTGTATTTTGGAGCTCACTGTAGTGAAGACAGAGTTCATTATATGAAAGGGGCTTTGGCTAGGTATTTTTGTTAGCTTAAATCTGTTCTTAGTCATCAGAGGGCTTAATAGGCTTGCAGCATGCTGTCTCTCAGGTCCCATTTGTTTGTTCACCCCTCTGATTCACATGTATTAAAGCTTAGCTGCAACTAAAATACCTAAATAATAACTGAATAACCTAAATAATAACTAAAAATACCAAACAACACATATTATAGTTTTGAGCTTCATGATTTTTGTGTCATTACTTTTGTGTGGAATAGGTATTCAGTGGAGTTTCAAATAATCTTTTGACTTTGAATTCTCACTGCAGTACTACTGTTTTGAAATAATTATTTTGAAATACTTATCAGTGTCGTGATTAATGTCACAAACTGATTTTAAAGGGAGCAATGCATGTGTCATCAGAGTAAATTAAAACTATTACTGCTTTGCAGTATGCCTACAAGACCTTGCAGGCATAGGTAAGGCGACTACTCTGACAATGATAAGTAGGATATTCTCCTTTAATTAATCTCATGTTGCCTGCATTACTGCATTTGCTATGGCATTTATCTGTTTGTGCTCCGATTGAATTCTCTTTGCTGTTGGATTTGTAAGGTTGAATGTCACACAGCAGCTGGAAGTTTAGGGATGATGCATTTATGAGCGATGTTTAATAAGTTTTTCTACAAAAAAGCTTATAACCTGTTTTTACAGGGTTTATTATGTTATGCATTGGGCTAGACTTTCTAACAGGATCCAAGAAAGACCTGAACTCCATCTTTGAAGTGAAAAGCAACCAAAAGTCAGTTTTTAAAACGAGTACAAAATACATTAAACTACGTAAGTATAATTTTACTTCATCTCTTCCATGACTCTAAGATGCTATCTGAGGACAAAGCATAAAGCAGTGCAGTGTTTTGCTCAAATGTTTCAGAAGTGTTTTTTGGTGCTAGTTCTAGAGCTAGGCCTGTAGTTGGTATTGCCAGTATTGCCCTAGCTCCAGTTTTGATTAAGATAAATACTAACCTAGGAGCTGATTCACTGTGATCACGGTGGTGAGAGAGGCTATGCTACCTCTTGAAATATATTAAATAATGACCGAAAAAACCAAATTCGGGACAAAAGAAAATGTAAACAAGGATTTGGCATCATTTGTGGTTTCATTTTGGTAGATGAGAAGGAGGCCTCTCTGTATCTAATTACATGTAATTATTTTTATGCAAGTTTTCTGGAACAACTTTATGTAAGACTTACACAAATTTTATTGTGGAAGATGATCTCAGAAGAAAGAATGTGCTCGTGACATTAGTAAATGTTAAGCAACTTCATACTCTGTAAGATGCAAAGATGCTTACAGGGTCAGATGAGAGAAAAATACAAGTCTGAGCATGATGAGGAAGGACTTATCCACAATCTACACCGACTTCAGTAATCAATTATGCCACTGTGTAAGTGAAATAACCACAGAGGGATTTGATCATCAAATTACAAGGTGCCAAACCCTGACAGCTTTTAAGTGTCCATTGTGGTTATTTGGGAGGCTATGTGAGCTCTAAATTTGCATTCTGTGAAGCTGCAGTATTTTTCCAAGCATGTGTCAATGTGTGCACTTAAACAAGGACTGCTCTAGAAGCCAGGCAGGGATCACATCTTTTTGACATCTAGAGACTTGAGAAGTAAACTAATTTTTCTTCCACACATTATGTTAATACAAAATAAAAAATTACATGCTACAAATGCATATCTGGAACATGGAAAGGAAGTTTACATGATGTTCTTACTTATGTGTCGTAATGCATTCTTCAGTAAGTATATTTTTTTACATAAATGTTACAAGGAGTGTTGGTATATGTGTCTGCCCAGCCTGTTCTGTTTTGGAGAATGGAAGTTTATCCGTATGCATACAGATATTCTTAAATACCCAACTTTGAAATGGTGTTATCCCTGGCAAATGTGGAAATATAAATACGTTAATTCCCCACTGTGTGTGAAGCAGAGCTTAGAATGGCAGTATACCCAATTCTGTTTAACTGCAGTAGCATTATTTCCTGCTTTAAAAACAGCTTTTCTGTGTTTCTCTGTTTCAAGTATTGTGGCTGTTTGTTGGTGTTGGTTTGCTAGGATTGGGTCTACGTTATAGAACTTATGAGAAGAAGTTGGGCCAAGGGGTGAGTAGCTTGTATAAGAAAATGGTAATTTTCAAATATTCAGTGAAATGTGCCTCTGATAACTCAGGTTTGTTTGTTAATACTTAAGTCTTTGTATCAGTACATGTATAAATTTATGACTTAATTGATTACTCTTATAAATTTAAACTTCTGATGCAAGTGGTTGCAATTACGACTTAAACTCGTTTTCTTTTGATAACATCCTGACATAGCCATTTGAAACTTGCTCTTGACATGTTTCCCTGGTTGGTGAATTTTATCCTAGAGAGAACACTTACGGCAAATGCAGGAAAAGATGCAGAAAATATGAGAACTGAGTAGAAAGTATGTGTGTGCATATACAGTTGGCTTTCTTTTTAGAACTTGTTGACAGGTGTAGTATAAAAAATAGGTAGTTACTCTTAGAAAGATAAAAATATTCTTTGTCTTTTTCGTGTTCATGTATTTACTATTACTGTTGCAAATTCATTTGAACTACAGTGACTTTTTACCTCCAGATAATACTGCGGATTCTTTTAAAAATACCTAATGACTTTTGTAATTCTGACAGCTTTATTAGGAAAACATTGGTTAAATTATCTCCGCTGGGTGTCTCTTACAGCACTGCGTATCTGATGTTGTTGAATGCAAAGGTAGAGTATGCAGGAGTCAAATTGAATGTGACTTCATTTCTATCTTATTTTTAGGTTCCAAAAAGAGATTTCTCTGCTATGATCTGGCCTTTTCGATTTGCATATGACAATGAAGGGTGGTCCAATTTGGAAGGATCTGCTACTTTACTTAATCAGACAGGTAACTTTCTTCCCCGCTTCATTTATATTTGAGAGACTTCATACAAAGAAAGAGAGAGAAGCAGGAACATCTGCTAACTAAGTCTCTTCTTGCTTTAACACAAGATCTATTGTCTTTCTCTGGAATTTGTGAGCTGTTCCAGTACAATCACTTCAGTTAAAAATCCATTTGCAGAGGTAGTCATCTTTCCTTAGATATTAAAGGGGTTTTTGGTTGGAGGAAACACTGTGATCATCAGTATCATTTTTTCTCTTATATTGCTGAAAAGTCACTTATCTATAGAAAAAGCCTTTGCATAAATGAAATAATAACCTACCTTTGAGCATGGGCAGGCCTTTCCTAGCTGCTACTTCCCTTAGGAACCAGGTAGCTTTTCCTGTCTGTTATGTGACAAAATTACTCCTCAACATGCAAACATGGCAGGCCCGTGGTTCCCTGGAAAGGGGAGGTTTCTGTGGGAACTGGGGCTGGGAACCCTTCTGTGTCACTATGCTTGTTGGTGGATGCAAATTGCTGTAGGCTAATGAATTATTTGGGCAGCAGCAGTCAGCTTCCTCTTGCATAAGACCCTTTGGAGAGGAATTGGATTTGGTAGATGAGGTAAGTGCAGATGTACTATGTAGCAAGCACATTTTCGTTAAGTTGAAAGCAGTAGACTTGATGCTGTGCTATTAATCTGTATGCACAATGAATGCCTTATGCTTTTGAAATGCATCACGTTGTGTATGTACAGGCCAGATGTACAGCACAGTCTAATGTGAGTCTGCCTACGTGGCAGGGAGGAGCTATGGCATCCAGGAATGAGTATGTCTCCATCAGAGGCTTTGTAGCCTGTGGTGACCAAAAGGCTGGGCATCAGTTTGTTACCAGTGTAGGACTGGCCCTGATTGACTCCTGAAGGACTTGTGTCCATCCATGTATAATCAAAAGTAAAATAACTATGTTCTGTAATCGTATAAATCGTGTTTACAGATCACAATTACTAATTCTTTCTTTCCCATTTTAGGTGCAGATTTTATCACTGTTCTGGAAAGTGATGCCTCTAAACCATTCATTGGGAACAATGATCCAACAATGTGGCTAGGAGAAAGACTAGGATTTTACACAGATTTTGGTCCAAGTACGAGAGATCACACTTGGGGGTGAGTCATCTTTACATGCATGGGGAAAGTAAATAAGTGGAAATACTCCACTAGAACACAGACAAAGGATAATTGGAATAATTATCACAACAATCACTTGCTGGAGCTTGACTTCAAGAGCATGTGCTGAGTCACTAGCATTACAATGCAATGCAGATGAAGTTGTCTCTGTGTTAACAGCAACCCATTCTTGATGCCTGTGCCTGCAAGCTACTTCAGTATTGGTGATGGAGAGAATGGCATCCTGCCCCTTAATGTACAGATTTGGAAGTATGACATTCTAAATAATAAATCGGATCGACCTTTCTCATTGACTCGGACAACTTTAGATTTCAGACTTAAAAATGTGATGGTAGCTGGAAAACGTAACTGTAATTAAAAATATTGAGTTTATTAAATTCAGGTTGGGTTACATAGTGGGAAATGAGCACATGTCTATTTGACCAGAACTTTTTTGTGTCTATTTTTATGTTAATGCTTGACCAATTACCAGTTGGATGTCTTTGGACATCTTTTTAGTCTGAAAAATAGTGTCTTATGATGTGTGCTTTTTTGTTTTTTGTTTCAATGAGACTTACAGATCTGTATGGCAGATGGAACTTCTAGTGTTGTTGCAGTCGTTATTTAAATTTTTTTGTATATGTGGGGAATTCAGAAACTTTTTTCTCTCAGTTTGTACCTTTAAATGATGCAAAATGGGACAGACAGGTAACTCTGAGATTTTCTTCACTGCCTATTTTGAAAAACTTGATGCAAAATGGCTTCAAGGTTGATTCTAAACAGAGGCTGAAAGAATGAGAAATCCCCTGCTTTAAAGATGTATTTCCACCTGCTTCTGCTTTTAATAAAATGCTTTTAAGTTACTGATAGTATAAAACTTTCGTTTTGCCTGGAAATGTAACTTTTGAAGGGCTTCAATCTAAGAATTCATCTATCTATGTTACAGATACACCTATCAGGTGACCACTTGTAGATGGATGTGTGTCCTTGAGTTGCTGGCAGTCTGGGCTAGAATATGTGTTCCTCTGAGATACCAAAGCAACGTTCCTTTCCTCTGCATTCACAGTCCATCTATAAAGATGCATGGGCTTATCTATATATTTTTTCTTCTTCTTTCTGCATTATTTATGAACTATTCATATGTCTTTGTTACCAATTTATTTCGGATTGGGAATTAATTCAGTAATATGTTTTTAGACTTGTACTTAAGTGATGTTTTAGAGAAAAACACCTAATTTCAGAAATATCCACTAGAAATGGTTTGAATTCTGATCTGATTGTTTGAGTTTAGGGATCATTAGACTTCTGGTCACATTTATCTGCTTTGTTCAGGTTAGCAATGCTTGCAAACGAGAAAATTTAACTCTTTCCATCTTTTCATATAGGATTATGGTACTGTCGAGATATCCAATTGTAAAATCTACCCATCACCTTCTCCCTTCTCCAGAGGGAGAGATTGCACCTGCCATCTCTATGACTGTCAACTTCACGGGGAGACTGGTTGATTTTGTTGTTGCTCACTTTGGAAATGAAGAGTGTGTATTCTATTTACTTCTTGTTTGAATGTGATGAATATTAATGAGGGATATTTTTGTGATGCTCCATGCAGTTGCATTTTCTATTTGTGGCAATATCTAAGATTGTTTCTGTTATTTCCTTAATATTTGTTTTAAATTTTGAAAACATAAATTTATGAATTTGATACAGCCTATATGACACAAAGCAGCTGCTCAGAAAGCAGTAGGAATTCCCATTGTCCCATATTGAGCTTCTTCCCTTTCCCCATTGTAGAAGCTGTGCTGCAAGCATGTTTACAGATTTCCCTTTTACTAAGCATGTATGTCAGAAACTGCTCCTGATCTGAAGTCTAAAAAGAAATTCCATTCTGTGTCTCACACAGATGATTGCCTCTCTGAGAAACTGTGAAAGTAGAAGAAAATAGTTCTGTATTCCTTCCCCACAGAGACCTGAGATAGATGAAGAAGAAAATAGGAGGAGACACATGGGAAACAAGTATAAATTAGATTGTGTTCTGAGATTAGTGAATTTTATAATTAATGGCAGGCACAACTGCTTTTTTCATCTATTATTGCTGATTAGGATGGCATAAACTAAGAGACTGGACAACTAGGGATTTTTAAAGACTATTTCTATAATAGTGTCCTTTAAAAGAACCCATCTTCTTGAGGGGTGTATTTCTAGAAGGAGCTGTCGAGTGAGCTGGCAATTTTTCATATATCTAGGTCAGGCTGCTATTTAAATAGTCTTTATCTTCTCTCTGTCTGCTCCTTCTCCCTAATGCATTTGCGCCAGTCAGAATTACTACTATTCAGAAAGTACAGCAGCATTTCAATCCCTATCTTATTTTGGTGATTACAAATTCCAAAATCACATTCTAAAATCGATGGTATGTAGCCCAGTCTACCAACTGTTTAGAGTGATTAATTTGAAGAATCGATGAAAGAGAAGCGCCTTGGATATCATGACAAGGACAAGGGCTGCTTTCCAAGGCAGTATTTTACCAGGCTGTACTTATCCTATTACTTTTGGTCATGTTGGAACTATTGCGTAAATCTGTTAAAAAGGTGGAGAATACTTGGCAAATGTTGTAAATGCTCATGGGATGACATAGGTCTTAAATTACATTTCATAAACCACATGACCCAGACTTTAGGACTACTTTTTGCTATGATTTGCCCATCATAAGAGTAAAAGGTTTTGTTGGCATGCCAAGTCCCTGTTATGCACCAGACAGTCTGTGGTAGCGCAATTAAATTTCAAGTGCAGGCAGAGACAAAGCCTCAGATAACCAGAAGCAATTACACTCACATTGCTTAGTAATGAGATACGTATTAAACCCAAAACTTCTGGTTTAGAAATTTGTTGCTCATATAATGATTGGGAAGAGAACCTTGATTACATCTACCACTACCATGTGGCTTTTATTCAACATAGTGGCCATTTGAATTGGCATGCTTTCTGTAAGCTTTCATAGCCTCTTACATTGAGGAATAAAGAAAAAGCATCAGCCTCATTTCTGTTTTACTATGGTACAGCAGAAAGAATCTGAGCTAAAATAAATGTATATTAAATTATTTTCTACTTCTTTCAGAGAGGACTTGGACAGAAAACTTCAGGCTATAGCTGTTTCAAAGTTGTTGAAGACAAGCTCTAAACAAGTTGTATTTCTAGGATATATCACTTCAGCTCCTGGATCCAGAGATTATACTGAATTAATAGAAAATGGAAATGTCCAGGTAATGTAAAATCAGTGCTTCCTTTAACAGTTAGAGATAATATATATTTGAAACATTAAATTCAGGATTGTAAATGGGTAACTTAAAAATAGACATACAAAGGGATACGTACATTTTCAGGGTCTTCAGCTACCAAATGTGTAGAGTAGATGGAGTGAACTGATATGAAGCAACGTACATCAGCTGCCACAAGGGAAATGCCATACAGTAGAAGAACAAATTGCAATGAGGGTTTTCAAGACTGAGAAGAGGGGCCCAGAGTGTTTGTGAAACCTCTGTCCCTGTAGATATTAAAAACATGGCTGCCGAATCACTGAGCAACCTGCTAACAGTTACTTTGTGCATAGGGGTGGAAGTGGGTGAGCTCCATAGGCCCCTTCCAATGTTAAATTATATGATTATTTTGTTTTAAATTTGAGTTTTGCATTTTGTTTGTCAAAAAATCTGATTTGTCAGACACTGTGGGTTTTTTCCCTTTCTACCTTGCTATCATGTTTTAGGCAAAACATTTTTCTGCAGCAGGTTTAATCACTGGTTACACTGGTTCTGTTACTGATTTGAAGCCTAGCCATAAGGAAAGCTTGCCTTATTTGATTTTTTTTTTTCTCTTGCTCATAGGATATTGATAGTACAGATCGTGACAGGTGGTGTAGCTATATTATGTATCGTGGAGTAATAAGGTATGTTAAAGAAGGGGTATGTTAAAGTCAACCTATGACAATAAATTTTACACTTTTCTGTAGCTAATTGTGTGAGATTCTTACATTCCTTAACAGGTGTGTATGACCAGTTAAGTATGTAATGAAGTAATGTGAAACATCAAACTTGAGAATAATTAGCAAAGGCAATGTTAGGAGTTTCGTCCTTCTATGTCAAAAACCATCAGATCTAATCTGTTTATTTAATGTGAGAATACTTTTTTCCAGGATCCAAGCTCTGGCTTTGCAGCTCCATTCTAAAATGTGAAGGCTAAGCCCTAAATTGTATGTGACACAGAAGATACAAATTATGAACTATGATTGTAGGGTATGTCCAAATAAAATGCTGATCTAATCCAGCCAGGCTTTATGCTGGATTCAGTGGAAATTTTAACTGTGTAAAGCTCATGCTGAAGTACTTTCCTCTGCCTGGGATGTATGCACTCCATGTCTTGTAATACCAAATTGCTCATAAATCATCCTCTTGCTGACATTTGTACCAGAATGAAATTCAGCTTATTCAAAAATAACTGCAAATTCTGCAGTGTTAAGAACATACCCAATAAACTAGATACCTGTTGTAAGTAACTGTACTGAGTAAAAATACCCCACCATTTGCAATCTCATTTTTCTAGTTACTCATGCCACTGATGCTTGAGTTCCTTTCTTGAATTTCAGAATCTCTTCAGTGACATTGGTGAGCTTATACCAGTATGCATATTCTAAAACTGTAACTTTAAATCTAAATTAAGTTTCTAGATCTGGGATTTATTTTTGTTGCCAAGCACAAGTTAATTTCTCAGTTTTTCTGCTTGTGACATTGAGTAATGATGCTCATGTTCACAGTGCGCTTCAAGATTTTTGAAGGTGACAGCCAGAGAAATGAAAAACTTTATTGGTAGGTTAAATAATAACTCCTGGGAGGAAAAAAAAGAGACATAAATTAAGAGTATGATGAAGCTGCCTTGAGTTACTTCTTCAAGCTAACTCTTCTTATATCTGATAGGTTGGGCTATGCCCGCATATCTCATGCTGGTTTAAGTGACTCAGAAGTCCAAATCGCCAAATTTAGAATCCCAGATGACTTAGATAACTATGGTGACAATGACAGAATTGTCGTTGATCCCAGCCAAGTTCCTGAGGACATCCATTTCAATCCCAGGTCAGTATATATCATAAAAAAATTAAGGAGATGATATACACAATGTCTAGGAACAAGCTAGTTCTTAAGGTGGTCAGTACCAAATCAAACAGAAGGTAAGGAGGCAATAAATTCTGAATTCTGATTCCATTTTTTTTCACTGACTTGGCATGTGCCTTGGGAAAATCAGTCTGCCATGTTGCACCATAAATTGAAGGTAATGGTTATTTCACCCAGATGATTAACCTCTGAGATTATTTGATAGGGATGTTTGCCAAGTGATGTGGTAATTCATTTTATGGCAAATCTCTTGTGTTTCTCAGCACTCTGAGGATCAGGACCTTAATACACAATTATATAGAATACAAAATACAATATCTGTGTTAAATGCTCTTTGTATAAGTATTTTAAAATACATTATGTAACTTGAGCAAATGTCAAGGAGGATATTTGATGCAGTTCGTTACGTATGTCAGAAGATAAGAAGGACAAGACTTTTAACTCTTAACTCTTAACTTTAGAGACTCTTAACTTTAAGAGAAATTATTTCTTGATTGCTTTTTCTTTTTTTTCCTCCTGGCATTGCCAGAACAGAAATATGGAGAAGGGTGTTTATTTTAGATTGAGTATCTGTGGAGAATCATGAGGTTTGAGAAATGTCTTGCCACAGAGGAACAATTTCCAGCAGTGCCAAACTTACTAAGTTAACTTATTTCTAATATACACAGTGCAGAATGCATATGGAGATATGTATTTTATATATAGCTACATATAAAGTTACTTTTTTATTTACCTCTCAATCACTGGCTTCCTGTCTAAGCAGAGATTTGCCAGGTGAAAGTTGCCCAAAGTTAGAATTACAATTTCAGACTTTTCAAATTGATTTCAGCTGAGACTTTTTTTTTTTGCCTAGTTCCTTTAAGTCTGCCTATAAGCAGAGAAGAAAATGAAAATAAATGATAGCCTTTAGGAATTGGTTTAACTTTTTCCCATTAATTGCACTTCTTTTGAAGTGCAATGCCAATATTTCTGTTATTTAGTACTGGTATTTTGTGTAAGTACTATATTTTACTTTTGCAAATCCATCTACCTTGTAGGCAATAATCAAAATCTGGAGGCTTAAACAGAACACGAAAAGGTTTTGACATAATTTTCGAAAGATCTGCAATATTAACAATAGAGCTCAGTATTTGTATACAGTGGAGGGTGAAATAATATCCCAACTGAAGTCAGTGGAAAAAGCTTAAAGAGCATAGGATTTTACTGGATAAAAGTGTCTCTCACCATGGTCAGTTGGAGTTTCATTTATAGAGTGCCCGTGGCATTAATCCAATCGGTGTAATTAAATGTCTCCATCCTCAAAGACCTCTAAGTAGGTAGCTGACTTAGGTTATGGTTTATATGTAAGTTGGATAGAGGCCTGTTTCTGAAATCAACTGTCTAGAACATTTAAGAAGAAATATTAACTATACTATAGAAGTGTGTGATTTAATTGCATGAATTAAATTTTGTTGTAATGTTTTTGCCTTATGGAATATTTTTCTTAGGTTTGGATCTTATAAAGATGGACATAATTATGATGAGAGTATTCATCACTTTCATATGAGCACCCCTAAATATTTTAAACAAACAAATTAGAATAAGAAAATAATATATCGTGGGGACCAACAAGAAAGGTTTGTTGTTTGAAACTGAACTGGCAGCCAAAAAGAATACATTGCTTAAGGATGAGGAGTTCCCGTGCTGTATAACACTGTGAACGTCTGTGTAATAGTTGGCAACTCTTTGATTTATCATTGCTGTGAGAGGGAAGTTGCATATATTTTGATAAACTGGAATCCTCTTGAACCAGGTATCTGTTTTGTATGCATGAAAGCAAAAATGGGAACTTGCTTTGGCAATAATTTACTCAATTTTATTAAACATATGTTGTGCTGTTTCAGAGTTTAATGGATCTATCTTTTTCTTCAGTGTTAAGATATGACCCCTTTCTTCTCTTGATAGCTCCTTGAAACAGTCATAAGCAAGGAGTTGCAGCAAACTTCCACACTTTTTTGGTAACAAAGCAAAATAATGTGGTAGTGAAGATAATCTGTTGATACGTGCTGCACTTTGTAGTTCTGTTGCTATTACAATAACAAGCTTGGCCTTATTTTCTTTTTTTTTCCAAAATAGAGATGAGACTGTTTTTAATTAGGAGATATGCAAAAACTGTGTTTGAATGTATGCATGTTTTTCACTTCTATCTTCTGTTATTCTACATTATATTCTTAAAAAAAAAAACATGCAGTTTTAGGACAATTTGCAGATGACTGATGAAGTATTGGTGAAAACTGTGATTCCTACAGACTTTAACAAGATATTAGATGCTGCAGCGTTTTTACAAAGTGCATAAGGTACCTCTGAATAGCTATTGTTCTATGGCATTTATGTGAACGCAGCATGGGAGGTTTTTTTTAAGTCATGCTTACCATAATGCAGTTTCTGTGAAGGGAGGAAAGTTGATTGTAATTTCTATTCCCTGTGCTTACAGTAGTTGGCATTTGCAGATGAAAACAGCCCATTTCTCTCTTCTCACAGCCTTCATCTCAGGTACTCGCACCAACATTGCACGGTAGTACACTCGCTTCTCTGCAGCGTGCTCTGATGCTAGCTTTGACTCATGTCCAGACACAGGTTTGCCTTTCCACAGCCTGTACAAAACATAACATTAGCTTGCCACATTACTTGTTATTTTCCACGGTCTGACTCTACAGATACCTTGTAATACGAGCAGTTTATTCATGTGAGATGAAGAAAATAGTACTCATAAAAGCTTGAAACTTCCTTTTTTTAACAATTAAGAATAAAATCAGGGCATTTTTCATAAAGTCAGACTCCAAAGCACGACTTGTAGTAGCAG
The DNA here is from genome assembly GCA_016647715.1 of Pavo muticus. NCBI lineage: Eukaryota > Metazoa > Chordata > Aves > Galliformes > Phasianidae > Pavo > Pavo muticus. The sequence goes on from JACDJE010000008.1 coordinate 181,473, forward strand.
ATCAGACTATATGTCATCTCTGCATGTAATATTCAAAGTCTGTGTACATACTTGAATGGCTTTTCTTGGGATTTAGAAATGTTCTCCCCATTAGAACTCTTCATATAGACATGCATAAAACCTCAAGTTTAAATACTCCGTTCCTTTGAGTAGCTTATGTAACGTAATGCTGGTACTTTTGTACCTCATAATGTCTAAATATCATGCTGTATGCAAATGTAATGTGTATCAAGTATACGTCAACAGTTGGATTATTATCTCAGAATGACTAAGAGAAGCAGTGACTGTGAGCTGTATAGTGCTTCTACCATGCAGTTAGAATTCAGAAGCTAAAGCTACACTTGATTTGTCCTTGAAACTTTGCGTTGTTCTAATCCCCTTCATCTGATTAGTTAAAAAAAAAATGTGGAACACGTTTCTTAGTTGCAATCAATGCTTCAAACTATGAAAGAAATGTGCTAGAACAGGTCCTGCTGCAGGGGCATGTGACTGATCTTGCTGTTTTCTAATCATACTCTTTTCATCACAGCTTTCATAAGGTAGTATGTTATGAAATAAAACATACGTGGGTGTCTTTGACTGTACCTTCAGAGAGAGCATGGAAAGATAAAATGTATAAAATAATCATGTTTTATTTTCTAAATACTTAATTTTTTCTTGTCAGTAAAAGGTCTAGGAACAGGCTGTCCAAGGAAGTTGTGGATGCCCCATCCTTGGAAGCATTCAAGGCCAGGCTGGATGTGGCTCTGGGCAGTCTGGTCTAGTGGTTGGTGACCCTGCACATAGCAAGGGAGTTGAAACTAGATGATCACTGTGGTCCTTTTCAACCCAGGCCACTCTATGATTCTGTAATTTCCAAATAGTGTATTTGGTTGTACTTCTAATTCCATTCTCCCCGACGTTTTGTGAGGGTTAAAGTTTCTAGGGATATACAGGAAGAGACACTTCATTAGGAGCCTAACAGTCTGTACCTCAGAATAAGAAAGAAGGTCTCTAACGTGTGAGAGAGAAAATTCTGAGTGTATTTGTACTGGATTCTTCAGCAGGGTGGGGACTTCAGACTCCTTTTACATACATTTCCATTTTGGGCCCTTGACTCAGGTATTAATGTGTGTACAGCAAGCTCAACTTCAGAAGCGATAGTCCAGGAATTGTGACAGAGCACCCTGAGACCTGGCAGATGCAGCTCAGACCTCTTGGGCTAGGAAGGATCTGAAATTTTTATTTCCTATTTTCAGGGGTGTGGCAGCTACAAGCTTACTAAAACGAAGTTGGGAGCACCCTTCAGTTTTCAGCTGGACTTTCTGTTAGTAAAACAAATGAGTTTGGTGCTTCTATAGTGGACAGGTGTAGATCACTGAAACAGGATGCAGAAAACATTCAGGTCCTTTTCTTGAAGGGAGGGACCTTTGTGGTTGCAGACAGAGCTGCTGGTTGATTTGAGGTACCTCCAGGGTTCAGGCGGAAATTCAGAGCTGTTCTCTGAATCTTGGCTGCTTAAACATTCCTAATTATTAGTTAAGCAGATTGTTTTAAGAATCTCAAACTGAAGTTGAAGGAAACTAGAAATCCAATTTAAGGATTTAAATATGAGGTACTAACTGCCCTGAAGAAATGAATATTACATTTGTTGGTGTGGTGTAACAGGAGGGCCCTTAGGGTCAAAGTCATACATCTGTAAAGTAAGTGTAGCAAGGAGCACAGTATGATTTCATGGGACATAGCAATTAACGTGAGCTGAGTTACTTGAGGAGTGACTTGAAAGCAGTTATATAATCTGCAGCTGCTGCTTTCTGCCACCTGAGGTCCTCTTTTATCCCTGATCAGTAGTGTTCTGCTGACAGAGTACGTACGGTATGTACAACAATAACACACAGTTGAAATGCTTCATTGCAATTATGAAAATGAAAATTATTTTCAGAAGCATTATGTAAAGCTGTTTGTATTAAGTTGGGTATCGGTTACTTTTTCATATCTGTGAATGATTTACAACTGTGATTGCTAGGTTTCTTGGTTGAAAATTGCTCATCTCTTACAATGCCCTGTAATGTGTTTTGTTGATACTTAATTTGCTTTGTTAACGTTTAACAAGTTCAGCTTTGTTAATGTTTTTATTTTCAATGCAGTTCTTTTCCCCTCTCTGACTTGAAAAACATGTAGTGATTTGGTTGCCTGAAATGAACCTTCGAGTTTATTTCTAAGTAAGGCAAGGTGAACAGAGGTATTTGGGAGATACAGTGACTTGAGCAGTTTTGAGTTTGATAACCCTTGGCGAAGAAGAAAACTGAGAGGTGCTTTTTTCTCTCTGCACATTAGCCAGTATTTTTCACAACCTATGGTGTTTTTCTCATGTGATTACAACTGTAAAAAAAAAAACAAAAACAAAGCCACAACACAAACAAACATAGAAAGGTAAACAACTATCTTCCTCAGGAAAAAGTGCCCTTTCTCCTTGTGAAGGCGTTTGAAAGTGAGTGCAGTTTTAAGTTTGACCTAGCAGCATGTAAATTTGTAGATGCAATTCCTGCCCCTCTCCAGTTCTTGGTTAAATATGGTTATGGTTCTTTTGTGTGTTGATGGGAACATTTGCATGCATGGATGGGGAGCTGTATCAAGATATTGAAGGTGCTGATCTGGTGGTAAAAAACAAACCAAAACAACCAGACAACTTTTTTTTGTGGGGCAGGGACAGTCTTGCTCTTTGATCTACCAGTTGCATGCTATCTAACTGTCCAAGCGGTTGTATTGACACAAAAGATGCTAGAGGATTAAGAATTAGAATTAAGAGGAACTCCTTTAAACTGTCTCTGCCCTTGGGAGAATGCTGGGTGAACCAAGACATAATTGGTGTGGTTTATGTAAAGTATTTCTGTTTTGTGAACTCAGATGTATAGAAATGAGATAGACTTGGAAATAAATAAGGGCTTGCTGACGTAGTATTTCCCTGCCTGGAGGCTTTTACACTGCAAGGCAACAAAGGGGAGGTCTGTACCTTCTTGAGTTTGGAGTAAAGGTGTGTGGTATAATGGCCTGGTTCTTGTAGGACTGGCCTTTTCTGGTTGCAGGGTACATTTCATTGTTTGGCAGGCAGAAGTGGAAAACAATGTCTCTTTTGTTTTTTTTCCCTATGGATTTCTTTGCAGATCTAGTTTTATGGATCAGAGATTATACTTGGGCATTCAAGTATTCAAATATATTTTGAACTTTTGTTTGCCACATTTACAGTGTTGTTTGTTTTACAGCTGTGAATAGCAGTAGTGACGGAAGCTATAGTCTAAGGAAAGATTTGTAAAGCCAAATATTACCTTTTATTTTAGACTAATGTAAATGGGGGGAAAAAACCCTAAACCTTTCTAAGGTCAAAATATCCTCAGATAAAACTGGACAGTTTTGTCTTTCTGTGTATGAGATGCCTTTCTTCAGATATCTATCAGTTTACAGCTGTGTGAGAGTTGAGAGAAGATTTGTGTGCATGTATGAGAATGTCGTTTTATTCCAAACCAGTGATCTACGTACTTCAGTGTGACAAACAGACACCCCTAAAGGGATTGTTCCTCAGACCAGAATTGGAACAGATCAGCTGAACTACAACTTGGTGCTCCTACTGCGTAAAAACCTTTGGATGACGTACACAGGTGTGAATGGCTGGCATGTGGGGCATCAGAGCTAGCTGAGAAGTGAAACCCACTTACTGCTTGGGCTGCTTTAAGCTATCATACACGTTTCTTTTAAACAAACACAGTACTGTAAAATACGTGACAATTGCTAAGACAAAGGAAGGAGAAATAGTATTATAGATAGGGGCAGGAGCTTCTGAAGAAATAATTCTCATTTGCAAACTCCTTGAAATTTCAAACAGTGGGCTCTTTCCATGTCTTAATATGTGATCTTTGAAGAGGTAATTTGTTCTCTTGCTCAGTTTTCTTCTCAGTGAAAGAGGCAGGGTAGGACATGGATGTCTCACTGCTTCACCGAGTCGGTAAAGGTCGTTAAAAAAAACAAGTGTGTGAGCACTTAACTGAAGGCTGCATGCTAATGCACTACCTCTCAGTGACAACTACCTTAAGGCTGGCACTGTCTCAGCTCCGAGTACTTGACTTTCTTTTAACCTAACCTCTCGGAAGCATATGCATATTTTTGCGTGGGTAATTTCTATCCTAATAATTCTCTGCTATGCCGAGGCAGTGCTGTAGCACTCTCCTTTCATCGGTGCTGCAACATGGAGTAACGCCGTGCAGCCGGGCCGCCCCTGGAAGGACGTAAGCGCGGTGCTCGCTCTAAGCGGCAGCGCCCTCCGCCTGCCTTCCTGCTCAGCGCCCGGAGCTGGTCCCTGGCGTTCCTGCGGGGGGAAGCGGGTGGGTGAGCGCAATGCGTTATGAGGCGCAGAGCACCCAGAGAGGAGCAGGGTTCCAACCGGAGCCTTCCCGACCCACGGCAGTTCTCGGGCCGCACATCACGTGCGCTCGCTTATTAAGCTCCGCAGCTAAGACATAGCGGGAAGGCAGAGCCTGGGCTCGTACCGGAGGAGAGGACCGAGAAAGCGGCTGCGGTTCGCCGAAGCCGGCTCCCGGGAGCGACCCTCCACCCCTCGAGCCCCGACGGCTCTGCAAAGCACTATCAGCGTTGCCCGAGGGAGCTCCGCCCGCAGGGCTGCCCCTCGAGGCAGAGGCCCCGCCCTCCACCCTGCTGAACCAATCGCACCGGGCCGTGGGCGCGGCCCTCCTGTTCCGCAGCCAATCGGAGGCACGGCTGACACAAAGTGGAGTTCGTTGCACGCGCTTTCAAGACCAGAAAAGACTGCTAGCAATAACGTCCAATCGTAATGAAGGGAGGCGGGGTTGGCTCGGCCACTAACCCAATGGGAGGGCGAGAGCGGGACAGGGAGGCGGTGCGGGGCAGGCAGAAGGAGAGTGGCGGGAGCCTGACGCAATAGGAGAGCAGAACCCCGTGCAGCCCGAGCCAATGGGTGCCGCCGGTGGGCGGGGCGGGGGGCGGCCGTGCCTGGGCTCTGTGATTGGGAGAGGGGCAGCGGGAGCCGGGCCGGGCAGGGCCGTGTGTGCGCCGCACGAAAATGCACTCGGATGCCGCCGCTGTCAGTGAGTAGCGGCGGGCCGCGCCGCGCTCCCTTGCGCATTCCGCAGCGGCCCTGGCCTGGCCAGGCCCTGCCGCCCGCCCGGCTTCTCTGCATCTGGCTGGGGCGGCGCGGCCGAGCGGCGCCTCTCGTTCGCGGGGGAGGGCGCCGGGCTGGCGGGGGG
>JACDJE010000008.1:186973-247005 GCA_016647715.1 Pavo muticus
GGAGGAGGGGACGGGGGGAGGCGGGAGGCGGCGCTGCCCCGCGGGAGAGGTGCGTGCGCGGCCGGGGGCGGTTGGTGGAGCGGTTCCTTCGGGCCGGTGCGGGAGAAACGGGCTGCGAGGGGGGAACGGGCGGCGCATTGTGGGAGGTGGAGGCTCTTCCGCCGCTGCCCCGCGCGGGCGGGCTGGGGGCGGGGGGCCGTCGGACTACAACTCCCGGCAGCCCCTGCGGCGCCTGGAGCCCCGCCCCCAGCGGGCTGTGTTCGCAGCCCCGGAGCCGAGCGGAGCCCCCCGGGCCGGGCCCGGTTCACGGCGTTGGGGGCAGCCCGGGGCGTTGGGAGGGGCTCGTCTGTGGGATGCCGCTCCTGGCCGCGCTCCCTGAGGTGCTCCCGGTGCTGTGAAGCTGCCCGCGGGGGTGTTGGGAGTCACGGCCCCGGGGCGCTCGCTGCTACAGGGCTTTGCGAGAGGGGGGCTGCGGCCCTGCGCGGTGAGAGAGGGCCGCGCTGCTGGGCAGGGCCCTGGGTGCCGGGCGTTATGAGGGACAGCGCCTCAGCGGGCTTGGGCTCCCCGAGCCCTCAGTGCTCCCCAGAGTGAGAAACTGGGCAGGGAGGGCCTCGCAGAGCCCGCACGGTGACGTTATGTAATGTCTTTAGCAGCCCTGATTTATTCTACCTTTATATTTAGGGATCATTACGTGGTGGTGGTGAAGGCTCCCACTGAAGCAGAAACAGCTGCCTTATGTTGGAAATAGGAGGATAATTTTTCTAGAAAGTGCCTTTTGTTTGCTTGCTTTGCAGTATCCTCTATCTCAAAACCGAAAGGTGCAGGTCTGTATTATGCACTTGTGGGATGCAGCTGCAGATACTCCAGCACTCCCTAATGGAGGGTGCTGGAGGTGGTGCAGTGATTTTTGGTTGTTAATTTCTCTGCGTAGAACACACGGAGTACTGCTTCTCATGCTTCAGCTGTTGCTGTCTTCTCCTTCAAAAGGTCCCTTGCAATGATTCAATCTTCCACTACAATATATGGCAAAGCCTTGAAGTGCCTATATGTGCATATGTGGTATTTTCAATAGGGGTTTTCCTAAATTAACTTGTATGATTACCTGTAGATTCACAGCCATTGAGTTTTCTTTTCTTTTCTTTTTTCCCACTGTGGAAATGTTTGAAACAAGAATTAACATTTCTGTTGAGTCTTCTTTTTGATCCTCTCTATTCTCTTAATACAATTTTGCTCAATTTTTCTACGACTGATTTTTTTTCCACATTATATGAGAAGCACAGCTTTCCGTTTCTCCTCTTAAAAGTTTCTTGCAGCTCCAATAGGTGCGATCAAAAATGCTTTCTATTTGCAAGGCAGTCAGTCAACTAAAGGCAGTAAGCTGAATAAGGCAAGATACTATTTCTCTTTATTATTTTGTATCAGGATGGGATTTTATTTGTATAATTTCAGTACTTGATTTGTTTTTGTCTGGGTAACTTGTACTAATTTGAGGTGAGTTGTTAATTCTCTGTCTTCTTTACTTTTTCCCCCTTGCTTTGGAATCAGGAAAACAAGGGCTTCCCTCCCCCCCAAAAAAAAATCATTACATCCCAGTTCATTTATTTGCCTCTTCAAGCAGAAGAGGAACTCACGCTTGATTTCTATAACATGCTTTATGAAAAGCAAAGAGCTGGGAAATAGGGTACATGTTAGGAAAACGCACACCTTTTGTGCTCAGTTTAGGTATTAAAGCCCTTAGTGGTGGTGATGTGTGTCGTTCTGCAAGAAGTAATGCTGCTCACAACGACTTAAAGCAGAAGCCTCATTTTAGAAGTACCTACTTGCAGATCTCCTATAAGTGCTTTTCATGGATTGTCCATTTTAGATGTTTTACTTAAAAATGGAAGTCTGAGATTAAACAGAATTTCTCATTTTGGCTCATGAAGAGATTTAAAAGAAAAAAAAAAAAAAAAGCAACAAAAAACTTCCAGTCCACGCAGTGATTTTTATTTGATTTTAAAATATACATTGTTGTTAGAGCCACGTTCCTATGCCGTTTGGTGCAGGTGTGTGAGGGCACAGGCACTGCTGCAGCTCATAGCTGAAGCTTACAGCTTCCACGGCTCTGCTGGTGCAGGGCTTTAGAGGAGCACTCTCTAATCCACCAGTCAAATGTATCTGGGTTAGCTCTTGCCAATTCCTTAAATTGGCTCAACTGACATGGTAGGTTTTTGCCTGCAGTGGATTAGGGAACATGCCCATGACCTGTGCTGCTGGCAGAGCTGTGGGATCTGTAACTTTTGGCTGAGAGGAGGAAGCAAGCAGCTGGGGCAGCAGTGCTTGTGCCTGGTGTAGCTGTTTGTAGGCTGCTGCAGTTTCATCCTGATGTACTGATCCGTGTTGTGCCGGACACCCTAGCAGCGCATGCCAGGGTTGCATTTCTGCTGAACTAGCTGGAGCACAAGACACAAAGTTTTTATTAGCTTTATACCCTTTGTAGGATGGCAGATGATACCTAATCTGGCACGAAGTTGGGAGCAGTGCTGGCAGTCTGTGCTGTGGCCATAGCATCCGATGACACAAAGTTAACTCAATGACGTATTTTGGAATGAATTTGATGCTAGAGTAAGAGAGCGGATGAGTATCTGCAGCAAATGGGTGCAGGCTAGCTCTGTATTAAATGCCTCATAGCTGCATTTCCTTTGTTCTCCTCATGACATCAGTAGCATGAGACCACTGAAATAGTGTTTGATTTTGTAATGTATGCTTTAGAAATAGGTTTAAAAAAGATGTAATTACCCACCGCTTTATTCATTCTTTTCCATCTGTGCCCGGTCATTCCAGTTCTATGATATCCTGACAAGAATCTCCTCTAGGAATGCTTATCAGGCACATTTAGTGGGCACACAAGCTGTGGTATTTGCAGCAACAGAAGCAGATGTATTACACCATAAATGCACACAGTGTTAGGTCTTTGGCTAAAAACCAAAACAAAACATGAGCCAGTGTGCAGAGTTTATTTTAAAGTGTATATGATAGCGTAGCTCTGATTTGTTCCAATTCAATTAAAGATAAATGGACATTCAGAGGAAAGGAACAGCTATGCAGCATATCTGCTGTTTAAATTGCTCCGAAATTCTCAATGAACTTTAAACCCCAGTAGCTCTTTCTGTAAACAAGCCTCCAGGTCAGGGTGCTTATTACATACCTGGGTAAAAGAAGGATTGGTTCCTGTGAAAGAAAGATTAGTGCTTTTCCCTTTCCCTATCTGCATAGCGTGCAGTAATTTCACAACACTTCGCTACAAGTAGCGTGAGTGACTGCTGATGTAATACCAAATGTTGCGGTGAAGGTTTGCATTCAGATGATACCCTTTAAGTTAAGCGTCCTTCAGTGTGCTATCATTTCGGCCACATTTTGTTGTCAGGGCCTTATTTTAATAACTTGAACTACCGTTTTGCTTCAGGATGTTTTAGGGTGTAGTGTTTGGAAGATGCGTGCAAGCTTTCACCATGCGTATTCGTGCTGTGCTGGAGTCAGCAGTGCTGGGTGTTGAGTTCCGAGCTGTGGTGCTCACGTGCCCGCAGGGGTCGTGTCCTGCAGCATGGAATCGGGAATGGCAGCTCCTGCTGCCCCAACGGCCAGGAGGGTTCAGCCTGCTTCTCTTCCATTTAATTGGGAGCCCTTGCACTCCAGGCAGGAATTCACTTCCGCTCTCTTTCTGAATCATGGCTGCCCCATCCCTGGAGGCATTCAAGGCCAGGCTGGATGCGGCTCTGGGCAGCCTGGGCTAGTGGTTGGCGACCCTGCACATGGCAGGGGGGTTGAAACTAGATGATTATTGTGGTCCTTTTCAACCCAGGCCATTCTGTGATTCCATGATATTCAACTCCATCAAATCGAGGATGTCCCTGTGTGGGAATGAAGTGGCATGTTTCTTTCTGGCTAGGACTTTGTGACAAGGCTGTAGGGATTGTAACATTGTGAATTCTTGCTCACTTTCTGATTGGTGAAGAGCTGTGAAACAAAAGTGTAACAATCTTGCGAAGGTCTCAGAACAAAAACTGTACTGTAACCCTCTTGTAAAAGTTGTAGAGCCAACACCTGTTGTGCCCAAGCCCGATGGAGAAGTCTGAGTTAGTCGCCTTGTTTAAGGCGGCCTTGAGTTGGCCAGGGGCTCTGAAAGTGACTTCATCCTTCTTTGGACAGGAGTGCAGTGTCAGCTCCTGGCTGTTGCATATGCTTACTGTACTGCGCTTGGGGATCTCTGTCTTTAGGTGTGTTGTTTTCCTGTAAATGAAGACAAAACTGATGCACGTTTTTCATTTGTTTTCTGCACTCGAATATAGAAATTCTACTTTCTGCAAGTAAGTACTGAAGGCTTCCACCAAACATAGGCATCAGATCTGAACGTCTAAACTCATTGGTCAGTATAAATTGTTGTGCTATTAGGATGGTTCTGTAAGCAGATCAGGGAGGATAACATCGTGTTATGATGTAGTTCATAATGATTACATGATTCTTTTATTGGATAAGTGAGGTTTATTCAAAATCAGTTAGGGAGAGACAGTACTTTGGACTAATATTTCTCCTATTGCTACAAGTTTTCTCCACTTCTGTTGTTTGAAGCCAGGGACTGTATTAAATAATAATAATAATAGAAAGGCTGAAACATTCCATTCTAATTTTCAGCACATGAATCTGCCCGGTATGTGTTTCTATCTAATTGTTTTCTGAGCAGCTTTTAGCAAATGATGGCATTTATACTGTTGGATAAATCTTAGCAGCCATAAAAATCGCCACGACTCTTTTCAGACTTAAGTTCTTAATGCAGAGTTGCATCTATAGCATTTATGTGTCACGTCTGTCTAGCGTATTTTTAGACAAACTGTTACTGTTAGAATTTAGACCTACTGCTACTTGAGATTTTCTATTTGCTGAGATTATCTAGAAGCTTTTAATGGAAGCTTGGGAGCCTACTGCTGCTCTGATCTGGTGGTAGTGCAGGGTTGGCGGTAAGTGATGGTGCGCCCAATGGCTGTGGTTTGTCAGAGCTTTCAAGTGACGATTTTAACAGCAGCAAATAAGCTGCAGGTGTCAGGCAGGTACGTGCCGTGTGCGGGTGGGCACGGAGTTGGAAATACTCTTTTCAGGTATTCATTTGTGGTGTCATTTGAATAGTTGGGCAGCGCGTTGTTTCCTGTAATAAAAAGTACAATAGTCTTTTTTTTTTTCTGAAAATGTGACTTAGTGGATTTGATTTTGACATTTCAGATAGAAAATATTCAGCTTCCATTCACCTCTGTAGTTTGCTTGTATTTAAAGCATACATTGAGGGTTTTTTGGGGGGGAGGGGGAATGGGATGGGGAGAAGGAGAGAGAAACTTCATTGTGTTTCGTTGTATTTCTTTCATTTGTCTCAGTGAAGGATGTAGAGCTACTTTTATCAGAGTGCGTTAAGGAAAAAAGCCCAACCAGCTGATCTCTCCTTTCTCTCCATAACTGTCAGGTCTGCGGTGTAAATTTTAATACTCGAGTATTTTAAAGGTTATTTTTAATCTTTTTGCTTTCTACAATTAATTGGCATGTGACTGGGACTAGTTAAAGAACCCAGACATTAACACCTGTTCTTAATGCTGAGCTGTGGATAAGGGTGAAGATCCATTTTATGAGGCTGGTTCTGGCATTTCTTTCCTTTCTGACTGGATTTGCAATTATTTTACCCAGAATTTTTTTCCTTAGCTGTTGTGGATTATTTCAAACTATTTAATAGCATTTGGGATTTCCATTGCTTCAGTCCATTGCTAAAGATAGGCTAGCATCTGCAAGAAAAGCAAGCGTATATATTTGTGTTGGTTAATTTGTTTGATGCAAACCCCTTAGGGTTAAAACATAGCATGTCTTTTCTTCAGTACTCCTGAAGCAAGCAGCTTTCCTCCTCTTGATCCCAGGTTAATGTTTTTCCTTTCCTGTGGTAATAAAACCAGAATAGAATCATAGAAGGTTGGAATCGTTAAGGTTGCAAAATGCCACTGTGATCATCTAGTCCAACCATTGATCCATCACCCCATGCCCACTAACCTCATCCCTCTTCCACACAGTTCTTGAGCGCCTGTAGGGATGGTGACTCCACCACCTCCCTGGGCAGCCCGTTCCAATGCCTCACCACTCTCTTCGAGAACAAATTTTTCCTGCTATCCAACCCAAACCTCCCCTGGCTCAACTGAAGGCCGTTACATCTTCATAGTTCCAGGCTGATTGATCTCCACTGAAACGCTTGTGTTCAGATGACAAATGGCTTCACCTAAGCTGATTTCCTTCACATGGAACCCATACCAGCTGCTGCTGGGTGCGGAGCTTCTGGAGGTGCACCTGGGTGGGCAGCTGATGGAGCACCTCGAGGCTGCAGGTAGCTGCTCAGCAGTGCTTGATGTGACTGCGCCTGGTCCTTCTGCTGGCTTTCCAAGTGGTATTACAAGAGTGTAGGAGGGAGTATTTTTCAGATTCTGTTCACTGTAAAACAGTTTTTTTTGAAGTATATCTTTCCAGTGTTGTGGAATACTTTGTGTGCCTGTTGCTTGCAGTGTGGATACAGCAAACACTGTGACCAAGTTCAAAAGGGAACTTGAGCTGTAATTAAATTTCCCAATTATTTTGGCTGCCACTCATGTTTGCTTCTTTACCAGTAGCTGACAAAGCAGCTTATTTTTGGTTTTGGATCACATCCCCACTTTGGAAGCGTCCCCTGTGGAGAGAGAAAACTTTGGACTCTGGTTTTGTTCTCGAAGCCTTAGTATTCATGTGGATATAGAATCATAGAATCATAGAATGGCCTGGGTTGAAAAGGACCACAGTGATCATCCAGTTTCAACCCCCTGCTATGCGCAGGGTCACCAACCACCAGACTAGGCTGCCCAGAGCCACATCCAGCCTGGCCTTGAATGCCTCCAGGGACGGGGCATCCACAACCTTCTTGGGCAACCTGTTCCAGTGCATCACCACCCTATGGGTGAAAAACTTCCTCCTAATATCTAACCTAAACGTGTCAGTTTAAAACCATCCCACCTTCTCCTATCACTGTCTACCCTCGTAAAGAGCCGTTCTCCTTCCTGTTTATACGCTCCCTTCAAGTACTGGAATGCCACAGTGAGGTCTCCCCAGAGCCTTCTCTTCTCCAAGCTGAATAAGCCGTTCCCTCAACCTTTCTTCATAGGAGAGGTGCTCCAGCCCTCTGATCATCTTCGTGGCCCTCCTCTGGACCCACTCTAAGAGCTCCACATCCTTCCTGTACTGGAGATACACCAGTCTGTGCACAGCCAGGGTGTGATATTTGTCATGTAAGAGCTGTAAAATATATTGATGCAACTCCTCCAAGGCCGTCGAAATTATGTAAGGTTTTCTGAAGTAACAGCTTAAAGTTGTAAACTGTTTCCAATGGATGTGTGAAACATCCTGGTGCGAATGCTGTGTTTTGAAGTGCCTAGGAATGCTTTATTTCCAAGGCAGTGCCGAGTAGACGTAATCCTAGTTCTAGAATATATTTTTTTCTGTTGCTAAAAATTCTATCTAAAATTACTGCTTAGTGTTAATTTGGAAGAAAATATTTGCTTAGTGTTAGCCACTTGATGGCTCCAGGTATCACTGGTTTCTCTAAAGATCTGCACTCTTTGTGGATCTTAGGCTGTGCAGCAGGGGAAACTGTAACGTTTGTGTTCTGAGGAGCTCCGTCTGGGCTGGCAGTTAGCAAAAACACCTTTCCTCATTTTAATCTTGCGCTTCTCAGAATGACTCTTAACCTGTCTTCCCCTCTCTGCACCCCCAGCTCCTCCAGTAAGAGGAGACAGACTGTTTCTGTCTTGGTATAGATAAGTATATCTGAAGTTTGAAATTCCATCTCTGGCGTATCTGACTTACAGAAATTGTGTTGCTGTGATGGGGAATGGGGGAGTATAGGGTAAGAAATAAGCAGTTATTGGTGAAATGAGACTCTCCAGATAAGACAATAAATAAAACCTGTGATTCTTAGAGATACCTCTTTTAATTCAGCACGTTGAGAGAATTCCATGCTGATGCGTGCAACAAGCATGCTTCTTCACTTTGTCATTTTTGCTTTCCCAAGGATATTCTATTTAATGCAGATTGCTTGTCCTTAGATCCTGGGTCATCTTAAGTGTATTTTGAGAGCGTTTTCTTGAAATGACGTGTGGGAATTACATCTTTTCCTTACTTGTATCTGTTAGGCATAACTGGGGAAAGCCGCATTTGCTGGCAGGAGCACTGCAGCCATTAGCACATAGCAGTGACACCAGGCATGCAGAGTTGCATTCTGCTTACGGTGCTTTGCTCGCCAAGTGGGACATGTCTCTGTCTTGTCAGTGTTCTCTTCTGCCAAAGTTCCAGGGGGGCTGCCAGTTTGCTTCTGGTTTAAATGGAAGTACTTTGTAGTGGTTCAATGTCTTTTACCCCTCTCAGCTGCTCTGTGCCCAGCTTCTGAGACTCGTGCTGGTTTGCATGCTGTCTGACCGGATCCAAGTGGATCTTTTTTGTAAATTATTTCTTATCTTGTTTTGTTCTGGACTTGTTTCTAGCAAAGCGGGGTGATTTAATGGAACAGAGAAGGACCAGCTTGTCTCTTTGTGTCAGCTGAGGCAAACTCAAGTGTTGATTTGTGAGACAAGGAAGCAAAGTCAATATCTGCGTGAGGGCTTCTTTCATGATGTGTCAGAGTTCTTCATTTTGGGTTCTGTTGGCTTTGGTCAGAACTGCTGTATCGTGACTTTTGGTTCATTACGCAGAAGTCATGTTTCAGCTGTGTGTATTCCAGTAATCCAGTTTTGCAAGGAAATGAGCATAAAGACAAAGTACTTGTTTTATTATCTTTTAAAAACCAGTATTTTCAGTGGTCATTTTAGAATGTTACATGATAATTAAATTGCTTTTGGAGTAGATGGAAGAGGAAGGCTGAGTAACATGGAAACTCTATGTAACAATTCCTCATCTTAAGGGTGAAAGTTGTAAATGATTTAAATTTATCACATTTAATATAATTTTATATTTAGCTGTAATTCTGTTTTGCAGAACGTCATCCGTGCCTTAAGAAGAATGCACATGTAGGATTTCTTCAGCAGATTTGACTTAATATTTTCCATTACGTGTTGGAAATGTTGGTGCTGGAAAAGGGTTGGGTTTTGTTTTATAGTCTTGCCATGGTGTGACTGATTACCAGAATTTACGAAGATCTCGATTGCTACAGCTGGAAACCAAGCAGTTGAAAACTTCTCTTTTTTTCCCCTCTAGATTTTCAACTGAATTCTCACCTATCAACACTGGCAAATATTCACAAGATTTACCACACCCTCAATAGGCTGGTAATGACTTGCCATTTTCTCTTGGTGGAATTGCTAGGATCAGAATGTTTCTGTGGTTGAAATCCTTTAGCGATTGCACTTCTAAGAACTATCACTGCCTGTTTGGCTGAGAGGCTGTGGGTTTTGAATCTGGGAACTGTGAGAAACAGTAGATATTGCTGAAAGGCTGTACGCCAAGGTTCAGAGTGGAGTTTTAGCCATGTTCAGTGCAACTTTGGATTTGAAGTTTTTTCCCCAAACAAGTTTTCCTAGATGATCAGCTGTTGGTAATCCTTATCACACGTGCAGCTTCCCTTTGTACATTGCAAATGTGGTGGAAAAGACACTTCCTAAAAAAAAGTTTCCAAGTTTCCAGCTGAGTTTTAACCATTTTTCTGGGGGATATGTATGTGTGTTTAGCTACAAGCAATGCCACTACTGTGATAAAGACTAAATTCAGGTTTTCTAATATGGTATTTATTCATGGAGTTTTCTAAAAAAGCACTGCAAAATTGCCCATTCAGTGCCTGGTTACTTCCACTCATCAGATGCTTGTTTGTTTTTGAGTTTAAAAAAGTATTTAAAAATATTTTTCAAATTACTTGCGGCTTATCCTTGAACTTTTTAGATACGTTTGCAAGTATAATTGTTTTGGTAAATACAAACCCAAAACAAAAAGCCTCTGCAGTTTCGGCTAAATGCTCCTTAAATAGGGAAGATGAATATTAATGTGGAATAAAGGTTAAAAGGTTGCTGAACAATGGAGATTATGATCTTATTAAACTGTATTCATTCCTATTCTCTTGCAGAATCTGACAGAGGACGTTGGCCAAGACGATCACCAGACAGGTATTTAATAAGGATGAAGTAGAAATAGATCACAACAATTTAATCTTGCTTCGTGAAATAAGCATCTCTAGCATTATGGAAACTGAGATTTTAGGAAGCTGAGGGAGTTTTAGAAAGCAACTACAGGATTGGTTTTTTTCTTTTTTTAAAGATTTCTTCAAAATGTTTGTGCTTTTAATTTCCCCAACTGAGAAGAACTGACAGGTTTCAGCAGTGTGTTATTTTACAATTTCTTTGTGTAAGTTCTTTAAGAAGACCTTACGACAAATTCCTCTCACTCCTTGGACTCAACCCATCAGACTAGCAGAATATCCATGTTCTTACAGTGTTTTGACTCTTGAAATTGCATTAGTGAGAACAGAGCAGAAGCAAGGCCTCTCGTGGCTATTGTGTTGCCTGTGACCGAGTTTAAATGCTGTGCTCCAAACAACCCAGCTCTTTTTTTCAAGTGATTTTGTTGGATGGAACTTGTTCCTATTTCTGTGTAGATTTTCAGTAAATATCTAAGGGCTATTTCTTAGTTCCCAGTCTGTTTTCCACTCTACAAAATGGCCTCAAAAACAATGACATCATCTCAAGTGTGTGGTACTAGCTTGCTGCCAATTCTTGATTCACCTGCATTTGTGCTTTGTGGCTTGGTATCTTTTAGCGTGCTACCTCCTTTTGTGCTCATTCCTTAAAGCTGACATCTTCCTTGATTCCTTTTTTTTTTCATTTCTTTCTGTGTTTCAAGCATGATACTTAAGGAGGAAGGAAAATAATTTGTTGGCTTCAAGCCCTGATATTTAGCTGAGCAGTTCTTCAAAACTGGCCACATCCATCCTCTCATGTCTGAAAGTTGGTCTTTCCCCTGAGGTGCTAGCTATGTGTGCTGATGTTACCCTGAGCGCTTAAGAAAGTGAGGAGAGCTGTCTGCTTCTCCTGGAGATTTCTGGGACAAACTTGTAAGTCTGCCACTCTCTTGGCTTAGAGCAATGAGAAGAGATACGCAGGGCTGGGATCTGGCAGAATTCACCTGTGGCTTGTGTCACCTCCTCCATACTGACTTTGTTTTGTAGTTGCACTGTCTTACCCTGCCAGAAGGCTTCTATGAAATGTCTTCTGTCAGTGTGCTTGGTGATTCCATACCTGAAGTTAGCTCATCGTGTAAAAGCTCTGCAGAAGAGGTTGTCAGATGCAGGTAGTTTTGACAGACCTGCTACCGTCCATTTGTTAGAACTGATGTCCTCTTCTGTCTCCTAATGGAGACTTGGAATTTTCCCCTTTGTGACCTAGGTTCTTGAACAAAACCTGGATGCATCCTTATTTTGCCCACAAAAATGTGTTCTATAGTCTTTTCTAACTTTTGATTGCAAAACTGTTCTGAAGCATGAAGTATTGGTTTTGAGGCAGTCAAGTTCTGTTACTAATCAATAAGAGTAAGCAGGTGTGCTTAAGGTATTTGGAATTTCTCCTCTCTTGCTTAGCACTACCATCATAAAAGGTCAGTTAAGAAATTGGCCCTAGCGTTCCCGTTATCTCCTTGGGAACATATTTAAGTATGTTGTTGATTTTTATGTACTGCTTTATTCTGACGCTTTGTATTTGTTTGAATTAAGCTGTTTTAAAAGCTTAGGCATACTCATTGAATGAGTTTGGACACAAAATCCCAGTAAAGAATGCATTTTTTTATAATAGCTGTAGAAGAGCCTTTCAAACCAGGAAAAAGTATGAAGTTAGAGCTGAAAGTAGAAGTTGCTACTGGCAAATTCTTATCTTCAGGTTCAAATTCTAGTGTTTCTTATGCTTCTGCCCTGTTTTGTATCTCTTAGCAGGAAAAGGTGAAGCCCCAATGTTTGCAGCCTTGAGTTCAGTTGAAAGCTATACTTGGCCTTCCTCATGTGAGGACAAGTAGACGTGCAGGGGGCTATTTTAGCCATTGTGAATATAGTGCAGTGATGTCTCATGTGCCCACCTGTTAGGGGACTTGACACTCGTGGAACATGTTACAGGAGAGTCTTACGTAACTCTGGAAAAAACATTGTGCCTAAGTTTTCATAATTTCTGTTCTCTGATATTGCTGATGGTGTAGTAAGAAGTGTCAAGACCTATTCATCTTATTATGCAGCTTACAAATAAATCCTGTGGATTTATTTGAGATTCTACATCTAGAACTCATTTGGCAGTCACGTTAATAAGTCTGTTGCAAAGGTTTCTTTGGGTGTTATCAGGCCCATCTAGAGATTTGTTTTGTTTTGAGATGTTTTTCACACTTTGAGTCTTCTGGAGCACGTCTTATCCTTAGAGATTACTGTTATTTTTCTGACATGTATCCTGGGTAATGTTGTTACAGTGGAGTCACGTATTAAGTCACTCTGAAACAGTGACTTACATCTAAATTGAGTTGAGACTTCTAAAAGCCACTTAGAAAAATGGAGATTTCAATTTTAGGTTACCCTTTATTTATAATGGACTTTTAATACTTACTGTATTCTTTCAAAGCAGGTATTTTTGAGCTAACAATAAATACTCTGGACATCTAAATTATTTTAGACAAATTGTATCTTTTCTAATTATTAGTGTTCCTTTTCTGGAACCATAACTTAAGTATTTAAGAGCTGGAAGGCGGGTCTTTCAGATTTTCTTCAGTGATTTGGGATCTATCTGGGACTTTATTTCAAGGTATATCACACATTACAATTACAGTCTCATAAAATGTGTTAGCATTGAGTGTGTTTATATATATCTGAAAAATAAGGTAGGCTGTGAATGTGTCACGCGGCTTTAACTTATCAGCTGTTTCTAAGGGTAAGAATCACAGACAGTTGGATTCATTAAACTGTTTGCTCTTTTTTTCCCTTTCCTTTTTATATGTGTTCACTTGGAAATTTCCCTCCTGAATTTGATATTAGTCATTTTTGTCATGCCTATAAATCTAGCAGCTTGTCAATAGCTCACATTAAAGTCCTACTTTGATTATTAAATTGTGACTTATTTACTTATCCAGACTAAAATGTCTGTACAAGTACATCTCCTGCTGTCTCCTGACTGTTTTAACACAAGGAGGTAATGACTTCAGCAAAAAAAACCAAACAAACCAAAAAAGGCTTCATTGCTTTTCTTGAAGTTTGGAAGGGGGTGGAGGGGAAACTATTTTGCTTCTGCTCTCTTTTTTTTTGGTTGTTTTAGAGAAGAAAACCCTTGTAAGTCCAAAGCAGTTCTGAGCGTGGAATTCAAGATAGAGGAGGTGATTTTTTTCCTCTTTACCTGGTTTTACAAGGAGATTGTAAATGGTTTGGTGGTTTGATGAGAACCTTAGTTTTTTTTTTCTCATCTCATATCTGAAAAATGATGATTGTTAACAGTGTTTGTGGTGGTCTTGTTGCATCACTGAGTGAGTTGCTTTATCTTTTCCAGTTACTTCAGCATTCACAGTTTGTAATTATTTTTCTTTTGAAACGTCCATCTACTTAAACGTCAGAAGAGCAGGAGTGTTCACAGTCATTATCTAGAGAGTAGGTGAAATGATGCGTCTTTAAATCTCTTCTATAGGGACACAGCTCGCAGAATTCTTTTTAATTGACCACTGTTCTTTCTTTTTTGTTTGTTCTGGTTTTGTTGTTATTCTAGGAGTGTCTCTCCCTTCTGGTGCTTATCTTACGTACTGTTTTGTATTTCTTGGGGTGAGTTTTAGCTCTTGAGTTGATATATCTCTGGTAACTTTGTTTCCTGCAAATTTGGAAGTACTGAATAGAACATTTGGCAAACAACATTTATACTCGGCAGGCTTTTGGCTGGTGGTGGCCTATTCAGCAGCCATTTGGAGGCTCTACCTTGCAAATGCTAGCTTCAAGTGTCAAAAAAACAGTGAGAACTAGGAGGGTTCTGCCAATCTTGAGTTGAGACCCAGGAGTAAGAAACTTTGAAGATAATCACACCAGAGAAGCTGCACTTGGTAAGTAAAGTTCCTGTCAAACTTTGCATGAAGTCAGAGAGAGCTGCATGTGCGTTTGCAGATGATCAGACCTGTGAGAAGTGGAATTAGTTGGGAAAACTCAGACGTTAGTAAGATCTATGTGGAAAAGGTTAATATGAATGCTAAGTAGTGAGCTGCACTGTAAAATAAGAAATCGAAAGAATTTAAATGAAGCTGCATTTGGATAGTTTTTAACTTTAGATGGAAGTAACAGAAATATCCTGCTTTTTTAACTTTAAGAAACTACAAGGAAATTAAAACTGCCCTTCAAATTCGATATACGCTGATTCTAGTGACAAAAGTAAACGTTTCTCAAGTAACGTTCTTGCAGTGTGGTTTTCAGTAGTTTATAGATCATTCAACAGTTAAAACATCGTGAAGATTTAGTCCAAAACTAAGTTATTGAGATGTTAAATCTCTGAAAGCAAGTAGAATGTGTTTGTCCACCTCGTGTCTTTGTGTGTGGGTTGAGCGTATGCATTTAATAGCCATTTACCAATTTCTGAGCTCTCTTCTCTTTCCTTTTCTGTCCGTTTGATAACTGCAACTAGATACATTCAAACCAAGAAAGGGTGTAAGTTTTTCGTATGAGCCGTTGGAGAAATTGGGATGCGATGAATTCTGTTATCATTTTAAGACTTCAAACAGGAAATCTTGGATTAAATTTTTTGGTTTGTCTGGGGTTGCAGAGCTGATAAAATGGTTTTCCCATTCTATAACTTTCATTTATTTTCATCTTCTGCTATGCATCTCTCTTCACAGAAGCCTTGCATATTTCTTTTCCCAGTAAAATAACAAGCATCAGCAGGAGTAAACTGGACAAATTCTAGGGGATTTGGTTTGGTAGTTTTGGTTACGTTTTACCAGCATCCAATGTCTGTGGCATCATAAATAGATTCCTAAATAGGCATACAAAAAAAAAAGAGAGTTTTCTAAGGAATGAGGTGACTGCGGGCTGTATTCAGGTACTCAAGTACATACATACTTTCCAAAATAATCTATTTGTTAGCACACGCTTTGATTTCTTAAGTTTGTGTCTGAGTTTGCTCATAGTTCTGAATCTGTTGGCTGTCTGTAGCCATCTATTAAGTTCTGCTGTCATCTCAAATGTCCTTAGTTTGTGTAGGTTCTTGAATACCAGAACACTATTTAGAAACTTGATTTAAAAATCCATAAAACATCATACTTTGAGTAATTTATGGAAATAGAATTTTGTGGTACCGTTGATTTGCAGGTATGATAAGATGGAACTAATGCAGTCATAAGAAGAGGTTCATTAGTTTCTTTAATCTGGGCAGTAAAATGCTTTGGGCGTACTGTGAAATTTTGGTGATCTCTGGCTTATATGTTTCAACTATACTGATTTTTGAGAATATGATTATGATTATTGTTAATATCCTTTTATTATATATTCAGGGTAGTGCTTTTAGAAGTACATTCTTTTGACATAGCCATTATATTTTGATATGATAGAAGAGTACAGTGCTGGATTTCTTTTTAGTTAAATTATATTATAAATGCACAGTACTCTTAAAGCTTTCTTTGTAAAAGATAGTGTAGGTATGTCCGTGCTTTCCTGGGAGGGGAGCTTAGCAGGCAAATGAGAGAAGAAGGAGGGGGGGAAAAAAGTATAGGAAGAATATAATATATAAACTGGAAAGAGTATTTCTTCAGCTAGAGAGAGAAATTTTCTTAACGAAAGTGAGTGTAAAGGTAAGACCAAAGAAGGCATGCTAAATTTAAAACTTTGTTAGTTGAAACCAAATTTGTTAATGTTGATAACTGGTATGAGCATATTGCCTACTATCAGAAAAACCCTTACTTTTATGCATCTAATCGTTTCAGTGCATGTTTAAAATAAAGTACATATAGCAAAGCCTGTGAGGCTGTAAGGTTCCTTACATGTGTTTCTCCTATAACAGGAGAGAAACTTTCAAAGATACGAAGAATAGGTAAGCATAAGATTGCCATTAGTATTTGTTGGGAATTGGGCCTCTGATTTCAGTCTGTTCCCCTGGTGTCAAATGGTAGTACAAGTTTTATTGCTTAATTCTGTACTGTGGTTTAAAATAAAAGATTTTGTGAACGTGTTAGTAAAGCAGAGCTAAACTTGGATGCTGTTGAAGCTAAGAGAAGGTAGCTTAGGAATGCTGCAGTTCTTCATATTTTCTTGCAAGTTTCTTTGGCATCGCTTTGTTTCCAGATTTTTATACCTCACCTCTCCCTTCCTTTCCTTCTAAAATTTCTCTGCATAACATTTAGAGCTTTGTTAGCTCTTTGAGCTGCTCCTACACATACCTTTTTCTGGTGTCCGTGTGGTCTTCGGTATATGAAAGCAGGGCAAAATTTTGCCGGACTTTTTAGCCTATTGCTTTCATGAGGCAGCAAAGATAATTAAACAACTTGCTGTGCAAATATTCAGAAAGGTTTATGTGGGGATTGGTTTTTTCTTTTTTTTTTTCCCTTCAGTTTAACTACAGGTTTGGTGAGCTGGATTAGCACACTGAAGAGTTACCAGAACTGGCAAAAGGAAGAAGTAGGAGTATGCAGTTAGCACCAGTTTTTTTAAATTGGCTGTTTCCTACTTGCAGAACTTCACTGTTTAAGAACTACCTGAGCAAAATGTTACTCATTTTTTTTCCTAACGGTTGTTAAGCATCTCTTTGCAAAAAAAACTCCAAAAAATAAAAATAAAAAAGCAGAAAAAGAAAACAACAAAAAAAGCAGCCACCCAAACAAAAAACAACCAATCAAATAACAACCTCAAAAAAAGAAAAGCACCTGAAAAGAATCTCCTTTCCCCACCTCCTGCAACAATTCAAAGACAAATGGCAAAAAAACCCTCCTTTCCTTGCTGTCAGTATCACAAAAAAAAAGCGTGGATTAAAAATAAAAAGGTTCTATTTTCTAGAGCTGTGCTGCTCTAATCTTTGGGTTGCATCTGTATTTCAAAAAGTAATGAACAACTCTCAGAAGTTCTGATCTGAATTAATTACTAAAAAAATCAGGCTGAAGACTTTAAATACTTCTTTAGGACAGACTTAGTTCATGCCTTTTGTTAGACTGAAGTGGCACTGGTGTAATTGTATATTTTGGCATAGTACTACTGACTTCAACTGAAATCTGGTCAGAGAAATACCATGGAAAGCAGACTTTGCTCTGGAAAGGGGGCCTTTTCTGATTTATAAATCCACTAACTTCCTCCCTTCCCTTTCCTTTGTAATATGCCTATTAGTGGACACAGTTTGACTGGTCTGCAATAGTTTCATCTCTTGTACTGGTGTTTTTAATTCCCTCTGTAGGAAGTCTCCGGTCTTGCAGTTCATCAGACTGCTTTAGTAAAGTGATGCCTCCAAGGAAAAAGAGGAGACCTGCAGCAGGAGATGATTTATCTGCTAAGAAAAGTAGACATGATGGGTATGTCATCTTACCATGGGCTAAGACTGATGGAATATCTAAAGATGAATAGCTGATTTGATCATGTTTTTAAATACTAATCGAAATGATATTCAAATTTGATTGGTTTCTCGATGTGGAACCATTGCCTGTGATTGATGTGAACACCTAGTTTCAGTTTGCTTCTCACCTTTTTCTAGCCATATAACAGGCTTGTAGGGAACTTCTGTTCTTGTGTGCCAGCTGTCAAAATAGACGTGCTTGCTTGTTCAAAAGCTTGTAAGAGATATAGTAATGTCTTCATATGTCAAAAAAGTGTATGTAGTTGTAGGCTATTTGCAGCCACAGGCTTACCTGAAATTCTGCTAATCTTTCCCTGTCGTGTTGGTGGTTTTATGCTGATCATGCAAGAGAAAGTTGAATATTGCTCGGGCAAGGTTATAGCTATTGGTGGAGCACTGATTGAAGCAGTGCTGCTCAACTTCCCTCTGAGCAATGGAAGTGCAAGTGGGTTATAACACCGTGGAAGATCGTTATGCTCTTTTGGCACAGGTGCTGCATAGCTGACTGTTATGGAAATGCTAGATTTTCTGTGAATGTTCAGTCAGCCTCAGTCCTTCAGCATCCTCTGAGTGTGCTCCTTATGTGCAAGGTAGTCATTACTTATGTGAAATAAAATCAGAACTTGTGGGAGACTGTGCACTCCTGCACGGTAGGTGCCATCACATGCTAGGGAGAGGGCTGTAGCATACTTACATGGTATCTTGATGTTGGAAAGTGATGTTTACAACCAGAAAATTTGGCTGCTTCTGCATCTGCCAGTAGCACGTGAGCTTTATTACATTCCGGTATTACAGGTGACTCAGGAAACTCAAGCTTCTGTAACATGCACCTTCAGAAAGGTGAAAAGATGAGTTTCCCCTGTCAGCCTGAAATGGGGCTGCATACTTTCCTTTTTATTCACTAGCATGAGTAATAAAAATGCTAGCAGCCAAATTAAGACTCTAGTTATGCCTCTATAACTCCATTGTGCTTAATAGGGTTGCACAACTGTAGCTGCCCTGGAATTTATTAAGTGATCTGCTGAGGCAGAAGAAAGATTTAAACTCCCTTTCATTGCTTTGAGTATGTAAAACTAGCAAGAGCAAAAAAACACTACATGTTCTTAATATTTTTTGCTGGTTTTTGAGAAATATTAGAAGTGAAAATAGGATTAAATGTTTCTAGAATCTAAGTAGAGATGTTTACAAAACTTAAATTACCTCCATTTGGCAAGACCCTGACAGCAAAACAAAAGCTAAAACCTCTAGGAAAGGTTGTCTGTAATAGAAGATACTGATCTGTGTAATTCATATAAGAAAATGATGAAAAGCTGATTTCTTACTCTGTTAGTAGTTCATGTAATCACTAAGAGTTTTTCGAAAGCGAAATTTGAATGCTTTTTCTATCTGCCTTTCAGTTTGTGCCTAATGGATCTAGTCTTCATTCTACTGCCATCTAAAGTTTACTTCAAGGGAAAACCTCTGCCTGCTTTTAGAAGTGGAGGTGAAACCAGATCTGTCAGCTGTGGGCCAGAGGGGAATATCCTTCTCTGTTGTGGTTCCACTTTTCATTTTCCTTCTTAACTTCTAACGCTTTTGGGCTTCCTCAGCTTCCCTTTGTTTCCTTTCTTTTGCTTTGATCTTCAAGAAAATAGCTTGTATTTCACCAGACCTGGCAACGTGAATAAATTTGCTGAATATTCAGCTCTGTTTTAGAGCCGTATTTTCTTTTGAGTATTTCTTCAGATCTGGCTTAACCTTTTTTGAGCAAGTCATCTCTTCTCTGCTTTTTGGATAGAGCTCCTGCTTTTTTGTTTTTCCCCCAGGGTTGGACATTTCAGTGTGTTAGACAGAAACCAATACGAAATTAGGAATCTCTGCAGCAGTGTGCTCTTGTGAGCCTAGTTATCTCTAAAGCTATTGCTTCCGACACTGTGTGAATGCTTTATACAATAAAAATGGTGCAGGTAGTTCAATGCCAGTATATATAATAAGGGGCTCCTAAGTCCGCTTCCTTACCATTGCTCTCATTTTAGATGCAGACTTGCTTGAAACTTCATACTGGTAACTCAGGATAAGCCTTCAGGGGACATTAGCCTGTGTGGAATCTGTACTGTTAAGTGAAAAAAAAGGTAGTCAGTCTTCTTGAACATCTACTTTTCATGAAAAACCAAATGTATTATCTACAGGAGAGATGATGTTTCCTACCAGAGAGAGGATTTGTCACTTGAAATGTTTTTAGAATTATCTAAGTTTTGTATGTTGGAGAGGAATGTTAACAAATTCAGTTATTGCTCATCGCCCACTTGCTTTCAGTGTGAAAATGTTGGATGGTACTCTGAAGATTACCAATGGATTGTCATTGTTAAGGGTGTCAGCAAAGCAAAAACCAAATGTTGATAACTTCCCCTGATTTTTAATACACACAAGCATATATCCCTACATGAATAGTTTAGTTGGATGATCTTTTCAGTCTTCGCTTTTTGTGTTCCTGTATTTCCTTCAGCTATAGGAATACTAATAGTAATACTTTCCAGATGCATATTCTTTGCAGAAAGCTTATTGCAGCAGGGCTCTGTACTGAAAAAAGATTTTGAAAGGCTTTTATCTTCATAAACTCTAAATAAATATGGTAGCAGGGAACTTGTGACAGCCTTCACCCTTGGTTTCAGGCTTTTAGGGATACAGCCTCATTTTGGAGTAATTAGTGGAACGATGATGCTGGCTTTTGAAGAAAAGTATTTATAGGAACAAATCTAGATGTTATTGCAGTTATTTGGAGAACTGATTTCATGTGTAGACTAACTATGGAAAACAAAATTTCTTGCTTTCTTTAGCATACCATCCTTACACAATAAGAGCTTGAATTCTGTTAGTTAATGTTCATAATTTCACCTTGAAACATGAATGGGATATTTTAGTGGGAGGAAGTTTTTTTTTTTTGCTTGAAGATGAACAGTGAAAATAATGCAGTGTGTTCATCTCTGGATTGCAGTAAGATTTATCCCATTTTAGAGAATGGTATTGGAAAGTAGACAGTTCAGTGCACACCTATCAGAACATAATGACTTGAAGGCATTTTATTTCCTTCTCGGTTTGGCAGTCTTGACCATATTGTACTTCGAATTCTCACACTCCAGAGCATTCTCAATTTGGATTTAAAAGTATGTGTTCTGTATGCTGCTCTTCCATCATAATGTTAAGGGTCTTACAAAGGGTAAAACAAGTTTCATGTGAAGATGGTTGCTAGGTAAGAGTATAGTCCCTACTGTCTATCTGCATATCTGTTATGCAATCTCTAAGCAAAGACTGTCTGTTCCTTAGGGAAAAACAGAGCTGTGTAACATAATGTCTTGTCTTCTTTCTCACAGTATCATTTTAAAAATATTTCTACTCTTTTCTCCAGAATCGTGCTGAGGGAAGAAATCTGACAGTAATGTATATTTGGACCTTAGAATGTTGAAAACTGGGGAAATGTATCTGCTTCCCTGAAATTGATCTCTAGATCCCTCTACTGATCTAATGCATGGTTGTATGTGTGGACCACATAAGGAAATGATGATGTGAAAAGCAGATTTACTTTGAGTTGCAAGCTCAATACTCTGTAGTGAAAAAAACTTAAATTTTTAAAAGACAGTCAGTGCTGTACTACTAATGTGGGAAATGAAGACAGGAGGGTACTAACTGGAAGTTTTCAAAATCATTAGTATTGACAGGCTTCTTTATTCTACTGCTATTTAGCAACTGGTTCTACTGCAGGCAGGCAGCCTGTGTTGCCAATTGTCATAGGTGTTTAGACCTTATTCCTTGAAGTAGAGCTTTTCGAATAGGCACAGGTCTAATTTTCCCTGCCTCTGTACCTTTTCATTGAGCTCGACTTAATAGTTCTGCAGTAACTAGATGTGAGACTGTCAGGGTGTATGCTGTTATACTGTCCCTTAAGTGAATTCTGTTAAATTTAAAATGTTAGTGTAAGTTTTTAGAGATAACTGTGAGCCTTTATATAGGGAGGAATATGGCACGTTGATAGGAAAGCATTACCTGTCAAATGAGTTTATCCTGAGTGTTGCTCTGGTCTTTGTCACACCTTGTTCATAGTAAAACGTTTTTTTAAAACATGGTTTACTATGTTACATATGAAGCAATTGCTAAAATTGGAAGTCTGAGTGAATATGTGTGTGCTTTCGCTTCTGATGTGTGACTGAAATTATATAGGTTTCTCTTATGGACCACCAATGCATAAGCAAATTGCTAGTCTGTAACGTAGTTGGTGTAGTTGTCATACATCTATTCTAAGGTGCTGATGATTGGCATTGTGAGAAAGCTGTGAGCCATTGAGGACTTGAGTAAACTGAAGATGAGTTTGGTAGATGTTTGGTTCTCAAAGAGTACTCAGATATCTAACCTGTGCACTCTGGCAGTTTGTATTCATTTGTGTAGCAAAGGGCACCATCCTTGGCACAAAGCACATCGTCTTATAGTGTGTGCAGAGAGATTTTGAAGGCAGGATAAATATTCTGTGATCCAGAATTGGTGCCAGACTTTTCTGATGGTTAATGGTTTTCCTCTCTGCACGTGATTCTTGAAGCAATCAAATCTGTATTGATGCTAGTTCAGAGGACTCTGGAACCACCCTTACCCAGTGCTGCCAGGTTGAGCTTGCAGTGGCATTGAACAGAGCTGTCCTGGGCTCTGATCTCAGATACTTACCAGTCACTTGTTTGTAACTTGCTCTCATCTCACTTCCCAATGCACTCTAGGGATTAGGAGTCTCTAATAGAAATAGCTGGTTTGACTAGACTGGGAGGGGAAACTCATTTGCTATTTACAGTAGGTGGTGTGAGGACGAGCTTCATCTCTATATGTGAGAGCTAACTAATACCAGGTTTGCTTTGGTGTGCTTGCTTCTGTCATTTTCCTTCTCAAACAGTCCTTGTCTTGCAAAACATATGCTCTGTTGTTACTTCCTTTCGGCTGAGAGAATGACGCGTGGAATTCATCCAGCCACCTTTGTTGCATGGTTGTAGTTTACAGCAGAGATGAGGATAGCCCAAGGTGATATCCTTTCTAATTTTATAAGTAGTTTGTTAGCATCATAGCTTGAAAGATCTGTGATCAGTTCTGGTTTCTGAGAAGTCAGACTCTGTTGGCCAGATACTGAGTTACCTGGCCACAAGTTGAGCGTGTGAACTTTCAATTATCGTTGTTTCCTCCAGTTCCTAAACAGTGACTTTAGGTTTAAACACAGCAAATCCATGTCGGTTCTATGAAAACGTGCTAAACGTAGATACAATGAATGTATAAAAAGGGGTGCTTTTTTATGTTCTGATTTTCTATTCCTCTTACACATACTGTTCCTCTTTGCCTGTCACCGCTGGTGTCTTGGTTCAGGCTACAGTATTTAATTCTGCCAACTGAAAGTGCAAGAATCCTTTTTCTCTAATACTTAGATGACCAAGAGCTCTGTCAATGTATACGTTTCTTGAGGGTTCCTTTCCAGACCCACTGTTCACTTACTGACAGCCACTGTGCAGACAAGTTAAATGAGCAAGCAGGGGAGGCACTTTCTTATCAGCCCCAGTCTTGCGGTGAGTGTTGTTCTGTCTTAGGGAGCTACACTAGCTTTCCATGTTCAAACTCCTGCTACTATCAATTTTCAAGTCTATATTCCAGTTGGAGTTTTGTCATATTTACATAAAAAAATAAAGGGATATTGAATAATTAAACTTTTGTCAATGTGGCAGAATGCCTTCCTTTGTCTCTATGCTTTCTTTTTCTGCTTCCTCTGAATTCAGAATATCCTGAAACATGTTGGATGAGTCATTCCTAATCATAGTTAATTCTGCAACTATGAGAACACTTTTTTTCAGACTGCTTCAAATTAAAAAAAAAAAAAAAAAAAAAAAAAAGGTGGGGAGAGTTCAAGGTAGGAGATTGCTCCAGCTTTGACTTTACCTAACCTAATAGCTTCTGGCTTGCTTGAGTCCTTTGTGGGCAGCAAAGTCATCCTGGTCCTTTTCAACTGCAATAAAGCTTATGCATGTTAGGTAATTCAGATAGGAAAAAGTGTTTTCAAAATTAAATAAAGAGTAAACTGAGCCTTGAGTATATCAATATATGTTTTTGAGATGTATGGCTCATTTGTCTGCTGAGTTTCTGTTTCTTGAAGGTCAGCATGTTTCAATGCAATGTAGATTTTTCTTTCAATCTTGAAATTTCTAAAGATCTTCATTTATATTTTTCTTCTAATTAGCAGGTTATAATTTTTCTATGACCATTATTACTTTTCTAATGGTTAGTTGCTTTACAAAAAATGATGACAATAAACATAAAATAGCTCTTTGTGCTACTGTCAGTGCAATCTGTACCTTTTACTAGATAGCTACAAACAACCAGGTGGAAAATGCTGGTAGCAGAAAATGATTGTACTTCAATCTTATAAGTAGAGAGATCTTTTACATGTCTGGCTAGAAGGGCAAAATGGTGATGAAATCGACTCCATTTAATTTCATGAAGTTGTTTCAGAATGATCGTGGAACCCCAGTTAGCAGCTTGGTTGTCTGCCCCCAGCAAGGTTTGATACTTTGAGAGGAAAGGCTGCATGCTTGGAGCATTCACAGAACTGTTTTGTGGCTTGCTTCTCTCGTCTTTGCTCCTCAGTTCTTTTCCATCTTTTAGCCTGAGCTATTGTAGAGTGATGGAAATGGATCAGACTGTGCAGCAATGAACAACTACTTGCATTGCTGAGTCTCTTCTCTTTAACAAGCTGTCACAAGTGGAGTTTTCTGATTCAGAAAAGATTAAAGAGGATGGAGTAATTTCTGTCACACATCGTATGTTTTATGTGATTCAGATACTAAATTCAGGTGGCTGGTACCTCAGTGTTAATTCTTGAAAGCAGTTAAAATTCTTCAGGTTTGTCTGAGGAGAACATTACCTTGTCGGTCATCTCTGTGAGGAAAGGAGCACTACTGATTTAACTTTTCAGATAGCTGTTGATATAACCTATGATGAACGGGGTTCTTTGAATTACTGTCAATGAGGACCTGTAACCTTCTCTCTCTGTTCTTTGGGTTTTTTTTTGTTTGTTTGTTTTTGTTACCAGCTTACTGCCTTTAGAATAATGTTACTATGGGTCATGCCTGTTTTGCTCTTTGTGCCTTTTCTAGAGTTTTTTCTAGAGGCAAAAAGTATGTTCAGTTCTCCATAGTTAATAATGCATGAAGGCTGTGTACACCTACAGGTACGACTACAGTTGACAATAACATGGAATTACTGTGGGTTTAGACCCACAACCAAGTTGCAGCCTTTCAGTTGAACGTGGTAGCTAGTAATATGCACAAGTCTTATTTGGAGTTGCATAAAGCACTCCGGGGTTGAATCTGTACCAGGCTATCTCTGTTGTTAGGATGGTTCATGCACACGGATAAGGTATGGATCAGTTGAACTGTGACAGACTGAGCAAACACAGTAGATTCAGTGATTCTTACTGTGCTAAGCAGCTCACTAAATGACTCAATACAAGGTCAGAATGTTGTGTAAATTCACTAATGAAAGCAAATGTATTGCTGCTCGCAGTGGCTGTTGACTAGACTGTTGCTTTTTAAAAATTGATGTACTAATTATTTGTTTTCTTTTTTTTTTTTTAAGAATGTATAGAAAATATGATTCGACTAGAATAAAAGCAGAAGAGGAAGTCTTTTCAAGTAAAAGATGCTTAGAATGGTTCTATGAATATGCAGGTAAGTGTGAAATGCAAGTTTCCTCTCAGTAACAATTTAACCTACAGAAACGGCATTAAGTGAGCTGAATGAATGAACATATTTGGCTACTCTAATTTATATTTAAAATTGTACTTCTGTACAGAATGTTACCTGTCTGGCTCTGTAAGTTACTCCATCTGCCATTGGCAACGGTTTACGGGCTGGTTTGGCCCGGTTCTGTGACTAGCAGGGCGGAGGGATTTCGCAAAATCTGCGCCTCCAGAAATGGGAAACAGGGGACCCTATAATAATTAAAGACAGTGGCAACGATCTGGGGAGAAACAAACTAATTTACTAAATATGGTATCGGAATGCAAGATAACGCGCTATGATACAGTACAATTAGAATTGAAACTACTAAATCAAATGTAATGAGAGAGAAAGATTGTCCGAAAGCTGGGTAGGCCTCACCATAAAGCTGAGGTGAGATGCGCAGTCCAGTCGAGCAGCAGGAAGAGAGACTGACGAAGAAGAGCCGGTCAAATGACCTACCAAGGCCTTATGTCTGTTCCCCCTGAGCAGAATGATAACAGCACAGCGAACAGGCTTCTGGGGAATGTAGTTCTTCTTTTCTTCAGGGACAAGTACCCAGAACACTTTAACTCCCAGTGCGCTACATGGTGTTATGATGTGGAATACTGATAACCAAAAATCATAAAACCATGACAGCCATGTTAGCACTGAGTAGTGCAGAGCTGTTCCTAGGGAAGGTATGTTTTTAATGTAAAAATAACTAAGTGAATAAAAAGGTAGTGGAGGTAGTAAAATTAACTGTTGGTGCTAAATCTGGTGGTTCTAGTTTATAGCGTAGAAACAAATAAACACAAGTATCCCATAACAGTAGTTTTCCATTAGAAGGTACAAAGAGGCTCAACTGAATTACTTACCATTGCTTTAATGTATGAGAAATTCCTTCAGGTATTGTAGGGTTATTGATTATGATCAATGGTCACAACAGATCATCCATTAACAGTGAGTGAAGTCATCGGTCATTATTTGTTTTCATTTTTTTTCACACGTGCTTTTCTGAAGGGGAGAAATGCAAGCATGGGGAAAAAAAAAATCTCATGACTATAAAGAAGACCAAAAGGAAATGAAATAGGTGTATGACAAAGGACACAAGGTCATCTTGCAGTTTTCTGCTGTTGTTTTGGATAACATTGCTCACAGTTTGTTCTGTTTTGTCTATCCTTATGTGTAATGAAGAATGACTTAATTTGATGTAATAAATTATTTTTTTCTTCTAATAAAATCATATATGCTAAATTAAGTAGTTTGAGATCTCACATGTCTGTGGCAGTCTGTGAAAGGAGATTCAGACAAATTCAAGCCACACCTTGCCTGTTAGATTCTGCGCCTTTCTGATCAGCTTGATTTATTTATTTTTTTACTCTAGCAACAGGGATAACTCATTTTTATCACAACTTTGGTGGAGATAAGGGATGAAAGGAAGGATGTGTATGAAAGATCTTTTGGTTTTCCATTGAATGCATACACCAAGATATAACAGGAAAGTGGAGAGTATGATCTTGTTTACTGTACTGAATAACATTGTAAAAAAAAATGAAACTTTTTTTCAAGTAATAATCTCTTTTGTGCTCTTTCTTTAAAGTCTTCTCCTTTACGTCTGCAGACAGTTAGCACTGGATTTGTTGTTTTTTTTCCCCCTAGTGTGTCTTTATTACAGAATTAATTTTATTTTGAAGGCTCCTGATTACAGTCAAAGGTGTGAATGGGTGGATGTCATAGGAAGATGGGAAAATATTTAATTAGACCTTGTTATTTCTAGAATAGTAGGTCACCTAGTAGTAAAACTTAGAATTATTTTCCCTTTCATACCTCTTTCTTGTACTCTTTATATCGAATAGAAGTACGGATGTCAACCTCTAATGCTTTTCTTCCCAAAGTAAGCCCTTCTTAATGTAAATGAAATAATTCTTAAAAAATAGTCCAAATACGTAGTGTATTTAAAAATAATAAAAAAGGCACAATACAATAAATGCCTATAACTTCTTTCAACAACATAGTGTAGGTGCTACAAACATATTGAACAGCATTCCGAAAGTATTTTAATAACATCTGTTTTTGAACCTTTTTTCATTTTAAGTCAGCTGTGTATAATTCATATTTTCATTTCCCCCTGCAGTTACTAAAATTCACGTAATGTGCAGCTATAGTCATATTGCCGTATGAATAAACAGGAACATGACATTTATATTTCAGAGTCTTTTTTGTAGATAACATTTTGTAGAGTTAGCATATGAGTGAAGCAGTAAGGAATAAGATTCTGGGAATGACAGTCTCTTGTATCATAGATATCTAGAAACCATAATCGTAAGTGATACAATGTTATTATAACAGTAGTGATTCAAGCTGAGAAATGAGTTTCAGTAATCATTGTTCACTCATTTAACCATGCTAATATTACTTGGATGTTCTGCTAGTCTGTATTGTTAAAGATCTTATTCATGTACTCTTCCAAGATTGTCTCGGTAACTGGGTGGAATAAAAGATGTTAGCAAGAGTGAAAATTTGTTCTATAGTTTTTCTGTCTTTGTTTCCAGAGGTGAGATAAAGATATGCGTGTATCCACGTCTGATTGTAAGTGGGGAAATATTTATTGCATGCCAAATAAACCAAACTAAAGCGTATTAAAGTTCAGATTGTACTCTGTGATTAAATTTCTCTTATGCTCTAAAGATCAGTCCGTTATAATTCTCAGAGATATGTAAAGTGTGTTTTCTTTGCAGGCACTGATGACATTGTAGGGCCGGAAGGTATGGAGAAATTTTGTGAAGACATTGGAGTTGAACCAGAAAATGTAAGTTTGAGGTCCATTCAGAAGGTGCATAGTGTGTTATGATGTTGATGAACCTGTCTAACTTCTCTTAATTTTCTATCAAGAATTTAAAAAATTCAAATAGAAATTTTGGAAGAGAAAGAAATATGAACCAGAGAGGTTTAAGTACGCATTTGGAACCAACTTGCCTTTGTTCTGAAACTAGAACTGTTAACTTGACTAAAAACTCAATTTGCCTTTGCCACGCTTTCTCCCCTCCCCCTTTTCCCCTTTCCTGCCAAAAGAAAGAAATAAAAAGTTTAAAAAGAGGTGATGACATCTTTTCTGAGACAGCACAGGAGATTTAACACAACTACCAGCTAATGTTTTCTGTGGGAGAAAGGGGTTTCGAATATTGTGAGTGGTATTAGCGCTCCCATTATGCTGTTTCAAAACCCAAGTAAGGTGAAATTTTATTTTTATATTTATTTATATTTATATTTATATTTTTATATATATATATATATATATACACACACACACATATATATACATATATATACATATATATATATATGAAGGAGAGAGAGAATTTTAGGAAACAAATAGCTATGCCTTTTACAGCCTTTTTCTGGTGTCTAATATATGCTTTTTAAAACGCATGTGCAAGTCTCATCTTTTGCAAGATTTGTAAACCATCATCTCTCATTGGTTAAAATGGGAGTTATGTTTTTGAATGATTTGCTGGTAATATAAGATGTAATTTGCTACCTTTGGAATTTATTTGTGTGATAAACCCTCAAGATTGATGGAGACATTTCAGTTATATGAGTAGATATTCTGACTTTGCATTAACAGTATAGAGCTGCACTAGCGTTAGCCAGAGTTGCAAATTTAAATTGCTTGATTACACTTTTTCCTTCTAGTCTGCAGGGATAGTTGCCTGCCACTTTTTCCCCCCTATATGCCTGTATCTTAAGTATCCTGAATATGACAGTAATCTTCCAATACCACTTTTCCAAATTTTTTATTGCTTCAGCGTTCTATGTGAGATATTAAAAGGATTCTGTTTCCTTTGGGGCAAAATTGAAGCAATTATGAATCAGCCTCTGGACTGATACGTGCTAATGTTAGTTCATTCAGTGTACTTAACATCTACTTGAATTATACCTCGTCTTCAGACTTGCAGAATTAGATGGGGTTGACGGTACCTTGTGGTAGCTGGATTCATGTGGGATCATTATCACCTTTAGAACAATTGGATTTCATAAAGCTTATGGATTGCAATGGATGCTCACCTAGATGAATTTTACAAATGTAACTTGTCTCAAGTTAGTGCTTAGATTTAATAATTTTGGGAAACCTTTTCTGTTGCCTGTGCTGGCTCATCTTCCTCACGGTTACAATGCACACTAGCTTACTACTGTGACATTCTGTGTGTGCTCCCTTGAAGTAAGATGGCTAACCTAACTGATACTGACTTTCTATCTTTGTGCTGCTATCTTATGGTTTGAATTATGTGCAGATTTGTTCTATTTAGGTTTAACATCTAAAGTAGCTGCTCAATAGCAAAGTTCTGAATGTTTTGTTTATTTGAATAAAGTATTTACAGCCTACTAAACAGCAACTGAGAAATATGCAGATATTTTTGTTGATTCTCTTCAGCTTTCCCTTTTTTTCCTGTGAAACAGGTAGTAATGCTCGTATTAGCATGGAAGTTGGATGCACAAAACATGGGCTACTTTACATTACAAGAATGGTTAAAAGGAATGACATCACTACAGTAAGTGCTTTGAAAAAATTCTTAGCTGTGTAGTAAATACAGTATATAGTAAAATATAAATACAGTACTGTACAGTAAAAACTGTATAGTAAAAAATTCTTACTGTATAGTAAATACAGGCTGTTGTAGAAAAAATGCACTTCGATGTTTTAAATCATAACTTAAAACAGAGTGCTCTACTGTAGAGCAGAAGCAATATTTTTTTGTTGCTGCTTCTGGTGATATGGCTCATTCAAAGATAACTTGAAACCTGGCTGCTGCTTGTTGAATACTTAAATGTCTGCAGCCTCAAGAAAACGGAAATATAATGAGGCGCATTGTTTCTGTCTGCAAGGACATCTGTCTTTGTCACTGGGCAGGACCTATTTATTTCTGAGCTTTACTGTCATTGCATGAGTGTTGGATACTGGTATGCTGTTAGAGCATATTTAGTTTAAAATGCTAAACACTGCAGACATTTTTTTGACTGCATTTTCATGCTCTTTCTAAGAGTCGCGTTCTCCAGCTGATATCTTTATGGCATAATTAACCTAGAAGTAGTTGAATAACGATGTTTCATAGAGTCGGGGGGAAAGAACTATGTTTGGCTTATCGTTAAAGAGCAGGATCACCAAAACTTTAGGAAGTTCTATAGCTTTGCTGAAGCTACAGAAATATTGTTTCCCTTCTGTGGTTTGTTGGTTGTTTTCCTTTTGTAGACAAATTTGTAGTTTAATCTCACGGGGAGTGCATTTTCTACAGCTTCAAACAATTTTTTATCACAGTACAAGCATAAGACTTCACTATTTTATCTACATTGTGTTTTGTCCTGCGGGTTAAATCAGGGCATCTTACGCAGGCAAACTTATGCCTTCGTATTTTATGCAGTGATAGGGGTACATGTTAGAAATCCTTTTTCTAAGAACACCAGACATCTGTGTAAGAATGTAGACTATGAATTCACTCTTTGCTTTCCTTCCAGATGTGATACTACAGAAAAATTGAGAAATTCTCTGGATTGATTGAGGTCTTTATTAAATGAGCCTACCAATTTTAAACTTATTTATAGATATGCATTTGACTTTGCACGGGTGAGTGCTGCAGAATGCTGACGTATAAAACTAAACTTTACTTTGATAGGTAATGCTTAAGAGTGATGAATATGTTTCTCTGAAGATATCGCTCCACATTCTTTCTAACAAATGTTCATGTTATAATCACTTTTTTTTTCCTTACTGTTTGAGTTTTCTAAGCATAAACATATTTAAATCGGGAAGGCATTTTAGTCTTTTCTGCAAGTGTGTGGTTGTAAGAAAACCTCAGGAAATACGTGCAGCGATGCTACTTTAAGACATTTACGGCCATGCAGATGCATGCATGCATGCAAACATGGGTATGGCTGTTGTTTTTAGAAAGTTAGGAAGTCACGAACAGGAATACATGCCTCATCAATAAGACTTTCTCAGATAACAGTCACTGCTATGAAAAGCATCCTCTACAGCAAGCCATTAGCTCTGAGGAAGGAAGTTTTACTAGAAGGTTGGGTTTTAATTTAAAAAAAAAGTGTTAGATATTGCTGTAAATAAATGTTTTTTATGCTTGTTTTTTATGCTTTTTTTTTTCCCTTTTGACTTTTTTCCATTTCATGCAGGAAAAGGACCAGCGCAGCCTAGACATAAATACTGCCAAGTGTATGTTGGGCCTTCTTTTAGGAAAAACATGGTCTCTTTTTCCAGTCTTTCATCAGTTTCTAGAGGTAAGGATGTTGAAATAGACTTTTTCTGTCTTGCCTGACGCTATTTTACTTATAGAATGAATAGATTTTTTTTTTCTGAATTAAATTATACTAACACCCCCAAAATGGATTTGTAACTGGTTATCATTCCTTTCTTCTTGTTTCTCAAATCCCTATGC
This sequence comes from Pavo muticus, assembly GCA_016647715.1. Lineage (NCBI taxonomy): Eukaryota > Metazoa > Chordata > Aves > Galliformes > Phasianidae > Pavo > Pavo muticus. The sequence goes on from JACDJE010000008.1 coordinate 218,759, forward strand.
TGTTGATCTTTATTTGATGTAAGACAGAGTATAAAATGTATTTGATTTACTTCTTGACTTCTGTTCTTATTGATGCATATTTGTCCTCTAAAAGGTGGCTTATAGTGAAACGTAAATTATTCAATGCTAATTTGATTGTTTAGTGGCTTCTTTAATCCTATTTAGTTTTAGATGAGATGCAAATAATGATAATTCATTCCAAGGCTTAAATTTCCTGCACGAAAACCTGAATTTGAAGGAGTTGAAGGTATGTTTCAGTAACTTCTGTTTCTTGCCCCAAGCAGCAATCAAAATACAAAGTTATCAATAAGGACCAATGGTGTAACGTTCTTGAATTCAGCAGAACAATCAACCTTGACCTCAGTAATTATGATGAAGATGGAGCCTGTAAGTACTACCATATGTTGGTGTTTTAAAATAATTTATTTCTCTGAGCTTAATCATTTGGTGCTCCTTTATGAAATTTTGTAAAATACAGTTATTTGATCTCTCTACAGGGCCAGTATTGTTGGATGAGTTTGTGGAATGGTATAAAGGAAAACAAATGACGTAGGAGTTCAACTATGCACAGCCACTCAAGAGTCACTGTTACCACAGTTATGTCAACCATTAGCCATAAACTGCTATTTGTATCAAAGTGCATGCTGCTTTTCTTGCACTGCGTCCCTTTTGCAGGGAACTTTTGGTGTTTGCCATTTAACAAACTAGCTATGCTTGCTGTGTAGCATTGTTCTCTTTGAAGGCTGCTTTGCATTTTGTATTTACACTACAGATTGGTGAACTTGCCAGCGTCTTCACTGTGATTATGTGTATATTGCTGTCAAAATTTTGTATATGTGTATAAAAAAAAAGCTTCAACTAGGGATTATTTCTGCAGAAATGTATTGTTAAAATAATTTTGTGGCATAATTCTAGTCATCACTTACATGTTTGTTGAAACTTTAGTTACTTTGCTTTTCTTTTGGTCTCAAATGTAGCATTTCAGAAAATGAACAGACTGCTTGGACATAGTTATGGTGAAGAACTATTGTCAATTTTAATGTTACTATTTGAGATGCCAATTTCTGAGGGGAGAAGACATGCAGTGATTTTCTTAATGGGAATTCGCCAAACTTGACCTATTGCTTAGTAGGAGTGAAGCATTGATGTCTTAAAAACAACAACAAAAATCACATATGAATATTAAAGCACTGTAGTAGTTGTACGTGCCACGGTTTATTTCCATTTGAAGAAAAAGTGCTGACTTTTTAATGTTAAAACTGCAGTAGTCGTTACAGGTACAATTGAACAAATTAAAGTACCTTTTAAAAAATGGGTTTTAGACTTTTGTAAATTGCCTTTGGCATACTCCTTTTAATTTTTGCTGTACCGAGAGTGTTTGGATTTTGTTGCAATATAGTGAAACTTAAAGCTCTCGCTAAAAATAGTGGTCTGGGGAATAAAATCTGCTCACCTCTAGCGCATAGGTAATAGAGATTTCTCTGTTCTGATTTGTAATGTTGGTCCTTCACATGGTCTCTAACTTTATGTTTCTGAGTAATTAAACATATTGTCAAAACGTTGCTTTTTCTTTCATGCTGGGGATTGGAATTCCCTAGCAGGATGTCCATTGCAGGCAATGGGCACGTTAAACACCAGTATTAAATGACTACTTTTTATTAGGGACCGCTTCCTACTTCACTACTTTCTTTATCTGTGTAGGACAGTTCTAGCGATTACTTTGGGGAAAAATGAGTGAGTGAGTGGGATGATGCTTAATTTCTGTATTTTTGTTGCATTGTCTTTGCCTTACTCTTCTTTATTAAAAAAACGCTAGCGTTGACTTTTATAAATAGGTTCTTGAAGGAGCCGGTGCTATTAAACTTCATCTCCTAAGGATTTAATAAAATGTTCCATATTAATTCGTGGAATGTTTAACAAAAAAGGGCCAGTGGACGCTTCAAAACAAAGAACAGCATTACTTTTCTACAGAAGTATTTGATGAGGTATTGGCAGTTTAGATATTTTTCAGAACACAATCCAGGGTATGTGAGGGGGAGGGTATGTTTTTAAGTTGAATGTGAAATTTTCAGCTGTCCCATTCTGATGGGACTGAAGTCAGGAACAACTGTCACTAACTCGGCTACTTTGAGGATGAGTTCTGCAGAAGCATATTGGTTTACTGCCCTGGTCTGGGAGGTTGTACCTGTTGGTATGGGTGGTCTAATTGTGTTCGAATCTGTGTTTTGTTGGTGGTTTTTGTTTGTCAGACTAAGCTGCCAAAGACAAAAATTGTTCGTGTGTGTTTGTGAGTATTTGTATATACATAGATATACAATATGTATACATATCCGAAACCCGGAATTTCATGAAGCTAAGAAGAAAGTACTACCATTTCCCATGAAATAGTCACCTTTGGATTTCCATGACACTAAATAAATAAATAGCATCCTTTAAAGTTAGTAGCAGTAAAACATACATAGTCATTGCTTTTTCTTTATTAATACATGTAATCTTAATTCCATGTTTGATGCCAGTTTTGCACAATAAATTAATTCAGTGAAGTGTGGTATTTAATGTTTACAATAAGCCTCTTACACACACTTTAGTAAGACTTCTGATGTAAATGTGTATATTACCATAGTATAACTGTAAGTAAATATCAGTGGAACTGCTGATATAGTTCTTAAAGAATGACCTTGGAAGCAATATGACTTGTAACATCGGGCTACATTGTGTTTGCTAAAATCTTAAGTGAAATACTGTAATTTTCTTAAATGTTAGGCTAGTTACTGACTCTAGAATTTAGCACAAATTAGCATGAACACTGCTAAAATACAAGGTTTGCATTAAAAGTTTTGTATGTCACAAAAATTTGGCTTCCAGTAATGGAAGCAAGAGCCAAAGACACTTTGAATCTATTACTGTTACAGGTGTAATTTTAACGTAACGGGGTCAGCAGAAATCTGCTCAGCTTAACTGGGTGCTCTTTTTCACAGTTTCCGTAATGTTTTGCAGGATACAAAGTTTGAAAGCAAAGAAAAGAGAGAAAAAGAAACCCCAAAGTGCTCATGCTGTATGAGTAAACTTTGCATTTTCCTCTTTGGATAAAAGTAATTGGGAGCGATGGAAAGGAAGAATGTGTTTGGGAACAGATTAGATACTGCCCATTTTATCTTCCACTCACAACCAAGATGAATTTGTGTTCTTTGACAGGTTTGTAATGAGTATAAGTAAGATAAACCACAAATGCAGCTGCAGCTAGTTGGCAACTTTACTAAAATGAACAGGGATGGACAGAAGTGGTCTGAAAAAAAAACCAACAAACAGTGTGGCTTAATAACCATCCCTGTTATCCATCCTTCTGTTTTTGCTATGTTTTCTGACCCACAGAGAACCCTAACACTGCGAGGTCTTGTATTTTGAAGGAATTCTCTCTCATTTTTAAATAATTGTAGAAACTTAACTAAGTTTGTTGAAACTTAACTAAGCCACTCAGTTTACCTTGCCTTTAGTACAAGTTTGGTGTTTGCTTTTTAGTTTGTTATATTATCATACTGTCGTTGTACTTCCCCTCCTTCCTCTTCTCCCTCCCTCCCCCGCCNACACACACACACTTGAGTAGTAGTATACAGAATATCCTAATTTCTTGAATACTGGGAGGTGTTTCTGGCAGATGTGTTCACAAGTCTTGTGCTTATCCTTTTAATGGAATATAACTGCACTTGTAGCAGAAACTTGATGATGTGCAGTTCATGCCTGGTACTTGGAAGATGTAAAATGGAAAGACAGTTAATTAAAGGAAACCAGGGACTAAGTATTAGACAGCAGTTGATAGGTAACAAATGTTTTAGAGCTCTTTACTGTCCAAATAGCTGTAGAGAGTATTAGTAATAAATATTCCTCAAATTAAATTAGTGTATATTTAATTATACAGCAAAAATACTGTAGATTAAAATACTGATTTTAATTCTTATTTATTTTTTGTGTTGTTTGTTTTCAAGAAAGGCAAGTAGAGGAGGATGGACTTTCTTGTAATGCTTTATGTATTTGAGCTTTCAGTTAAAACTTGTTTAAGACCGTCTTTAAGCTAAAATAAATATCTGAGTCACCTTTATGTGGCCTTTTCTGACATATGTAGAGGACGGGAGGCATGTCCCATTTTATCACAATTTTATTTTAACACAAATAATGTTTGCACAATCAAAATCGATTTTATCTCATTTTTACTTGGTTAATATTCCTGAATTACATTTTCTGGAGGGAATGAAATGGAGTTCAGTTACGTAAGAGTTTTCCCAGATTTCTGTTGACCCTTAGTCACAAGTCTAACAAGTTGTTAAATGCTCTTGAAATTCATATAGACAGCTTTAAAGGTTACCATGTGCCCTGCTTTTAATTATAAGTGCTAAAATACCTCTTTATAAGCCTTATATTTTACCCATTCTAATTGCTATGTAAGTGTATAGAACCCATTCGCCGACTAAATAGGTCATTGTCTGTAACTGAGACCAAAATGTGTTTTATTTTTTTTCCCCTCTCTATATATGTGTGCGTGTGTGTGTATGTGTGTGTGCTGTCACCAAGTAGTTCCTAATGAAGCTGCTGTTGGAACAGCAGTTAACCTGTAACTGTGAATGCTTTATGTCTTAGTTATTTGGGTATTACATGCATAAGGTGTGCTAAACTCCTGTGACTTACAAACTGGTGGAAATGCTGTTATACCACCTTACATGAGTTCATCTGGTTAATTTTTAGGTCTTTTGCTGGTGTTGATGTAAAATGGAATCCCACAAATAAAGAGTATTTGTGTTGGTTTCAGAGACTGACTAAAGATTTTTCTGTGGTTTGTGCTTCAGAAATTCTCTAATGTGACTGTGCTTCTCCTCCACTGGCAACCTTTATCATCTAGCAGAGAACTTCCTCGGGCTCTAAAATTCTGTTGAAGGCGAGTGTATGCAATCTTGTGATCCTTATTCACAATGTTACAGCAAATTAATACTTAAAACATTTGGAAACAGGTATGTTTCATATGGGTTGAGTGGATGTAAAACAGTGTTGTTATACAATTTTTTTTTAACAGGAAGTGTTGCTGCTGAAATTGTCTTTTTATAGGACGGAATCTTAAAGAAGCATCTTTGTTACCTGCTTACCTTGACATAGGCTTTTGACACTGTCTTCCCCTTAGATCCCCTTAGAAGCTGATGAGATACTGTCTGGATGAGCAGATGATGTTGTGGGTTGGAAACTGGCTGAAAGCTGCACTAAGAGGATTGTGATCAGAGGCACAGAGACCATTCAGAGGCCTGTAACTGGCGCTGTACCCCGGGTCCAGGCTGGGCTTCAGTCCTGTTGAGCATTCTCATTAATGACCTGGATGATGGGGCAGAGCATACCCTTAGCAGGTGGCTGATACACCAAAGTGTTGTGCTGTCACCGAAAGGGACCTGGACAGGCTGGAGAAATGGGCTGGAATGAAGCACATTAAGTTCAATAAAGGGAAATGCAAAGTCCTGCACCTGGGAGGAATAATCCCAAGTGCCATACAAGGACTGGACTGGCTGAGAAGCGGCTTTGCAGAAAGGAATTTGAAGGTCCTGGGGGGCGCCAGGTTGAACCATATCAGCAATGTGTTTTTGTGGTAGAGAAGATTAATGTTTGGGCTGCATCAGGGTGTGTGTCCTCATCAGATTGAGGGAGGTGATCCTTCCCTTCATTCAGCACTGGTGAGGCCTTACCTGGAGTGCTGTGTCCAGGTTTGGGCTCCTCAGTACCGGAGAGACATGGATCTCTTGGTCAGAGTCTAGTGGAGGGCCATAAAGTTGATGAAGGGAAAGGAGTGCCTCTCATGTGAGGGAAGGTTTTGAGAGCTGGGATTGAACAGCCTGGAAAGGAGAAGGTTCAGCGTGTGTGGAATCCCATCAGTGTGTACAAATATGTGAGGAGAGGGTGCGAAGAAGAGGGAGCCGGGCTCCTCTGAGTGGTGCCCAGCACTAGCTCAAGAGGCCATGGGCAAAAACTGGAACACAGGACATTCTCTCTAAACATTAGGATGCACTTCTGTGCTGTGAAGGTGATGGACCACTGGAAGAGATTGTCCAGGGAGGCTGTGGAATCTCCTCTTTGGAGATCTTAAAAAGCCTCCTGGACATGGGCCTGGGCACCCTGCTCTGCTTGTGTAGAGACTGGACCAGATGGCCTCCACAAGTCACTTCCAACCTCATCCATTCTGTGATGTGAAGCATATGCTAAAGAAAATTCCAGGTATTATTCAAATGTAACACTGGAAGAGAAGACCAGTCTACTAGAATTTGAATGTAGTGATATTTATATCTGGAAGTGTGTTTGTGAGTTCAAATACATGTCTCTCTTATCTTTTAGAAGACTTTGTTGATTATTTGACTTACAACGGGCTGTTGAGTTGATCTTTTTAAAGCAGAAGTGATAATATCTAAGCAGAGCAATAGAAAAGTTGCTAGCAATAAGACATGAAAATTGCAGCCTAAATGTATGTAACGCATTCTTGGCTTTAGTTTTAAAAGGAACCATTAGTTAATCTTATTTTATATTTCTTTCAGAGTTCCATATCTAATTTTGAATAGGAAACAGACTTTTAAAGCCTGTCAAAATGAAAAAAAAAAATAAGTTTTAGACACATTTCTCAAGATTTTGTTTTGTGCACTACTTAAGCTACCACTCTGAAGGTTTTGTGACAATATTTTAGTGTAAATATCTTTGTCTTTAAGTAATATTCTCACGTGAAGACTATGTTTCATTCAAGATGTGTTTCATTAAGTTCAAGTTGATGATCAAAGCTGGAATTGCCTTCAGCACTTGTAAGAAAGTTGCCTGCTCCTTTTATTTATTATGAGGTGAGTCACAGTCTTCTGTACTAGGAACATTTCCATATTGCTGCCCAAGTCGTTTCTGATGTTAATTATATATAGCTTAAATGTGAATGTCTTTGTATTCAAGGTTTGTTTTCTAGCCCAATAATTAACGTTCTCTGGAAAGACTGAAATGCTTTGTGCCTGTGGCAGACAACAAATCCAAGTTTTGTTTCATTCTGAATTTCTCCACCTACTCATAAGACTTAAGGTTTTTTTCCTGCACTCATTGACTCTGAGGGAGACAGTGTCTTTTTGACCCTTGAGCTGAGCACATATAAGAAAGGTGTGTCCAGACCATTACCAACATACTGTCAGACCTTCATTCTTTGTTAGAGAATTCATACAGTGTGTGTTCAGATTATGGGTTTTTTTTGTTTGTTTGTTTATTTTTACCTGACGTTACTGATGAAGCTATAGAAGTTTCAACATCTCTAGAACAGTTGAGTTACACCTTTCAGCAAGTATGACCTCTATGGAGGAAAAAATAACAGGTATTCTAGAAAATTCTCAGCGATTAAATGAATGATGTTTTCAGTGCAAACAAGATGTAGTTGATTGAAAACAGTTGAATTGTAAAGGAAAGTGACAATAGAATCTCAAAGGGATTCAGGGAACAGGAGGTTTGTAGCTTTGGGTACAGAAGGGCCTGGAGAAATAGGGTGAATAGAGAAGAGAAGGCAGCACAAAATATGAAGAGCATTGGCTGGAAGCCACAGAAAATGTAAAAGGTTTTGCATTATCTCTAAGAGCAGTTGCTAATGATGTGAGGAAGTATTAAAAAGGAGAAGAAGCTGAGTATTTGTGTTTTAACAGTAGCAAAGCAAGGGTGCAAGATTATGCAGAAATCTGAAGGTAAGTTTCAGGCAGAATTGTGACAGTAGAAGGAAATAATTTGGCACATGTTAAAAATTCCTTGATGAAGGAACAAATGTATTTTCTTTGTGGATCTGATAAGAACAGCAAGTAATTTTCTGAAGCTTTATTGCACAAAAGGAGTCTTAGAACACTTGCTGCTCCTCAGAAGTAATGTACTGTATGTAATGCTACTGCAGCATTCTGGTGGTTGGAGAAGATGAGAAACAATTTTGCCAATGTATATTTTGAAAGCCTGTTGAACTGTAGTAGCAGCAACTGAGCAAATGTTGCTGTGACACCAACAGAGTCACGCAAACACCTTTTTCTCTTTTTTTGCCATGATCCACGAAATTGGCTCACTTATGTGGTTAGCTGTCTTTCTTAGTGTGTTAGTAGCTGGTACAACCCAAGGTCCGTCAGCCCATAACATAAAGAGCAAGTCTACGTTGTCTTAATGTATTCCCTTTTTAAAGTTGCAGTGGCCACCGTTACCTTCTGTGACCTATAAGTAGTTTGCTTTACCCAAACTGTTACCCGTGTCTTTTTTTTGCTATCTGTTTGAAGTTTTTCTTGAAGGAAGCAGCCAAGCAGTGCTTTCTCTTTATGTAGAACATTCATTTAATAATCCTCAGAAGTTAAAAGCATTGGTAATGTAGTCTTCATTATCTTTAATGAGGGTAGAGTAACCTTTGTAGAGCTTTAAAATTGCCAAGAAAATAAGAGATGAAAAATTGAAAATTCATTTGCAGTTGCAGTTTTTTTCTTGCAGTTGTTATTAATAAAACTTGATGAAAGAGTGAGGGGAAAAAAGATTTGCTTGTAGCTCTCACATTGCTTGTGTGTATTTGAGGGTTCTGACAACTGGCATCTGTTTATTTTTATTTATTGGCATGCTCTCATTTGGAGAGTTCCTATGTTTTATATCAGCTCTGCCTCTCTACCTAAACGTACCGGTTCTGTGTTTTGCAATGAATTCAAATCCCAGAGACTTCTAGGAATTACAGCATTTCAATACTGCTTAGATTTTATGTAATACTGCAAAGCTGGAGAAATTCAGAGGCTTGTTTCCCAGAAATTTGGTTCACAAAAGCAGAAGGCAGTAATATGTTCTATTTCACGTATAGGGTGATTCCTGTAGCAAACATGTAATAATAGTAATGATGTAATAATAATTTCAGTGTTACACTTATTTTTGACAAATAAAACAGTCTGTGTTAGAATTTGCAAAGGAAACTAATATCTCAGCACCAACAGTAAGCAAGTATATTACTAGACCTCAGCGAAAGGTTTATTAGCAAACAGAACTACTGAGGAGTATCCTAGAGTTGCAGGTACAAGTCTGTGGTATCTGGCTTGTACATACACAGATATCTGTGTCAGCCTGAGTTGCCCTTTGGAGTAAGTTTTTTTTTTTCTGAATTAGGTGAATCCACCCTTTACGCATCACACAGGTCAGGTCTAGTTCCAGAACCTGCATTTCTGAAGTTAAAGGCAGATAGCTGTACTGAGCAAAGATGAGCAGAAAACCCCCCAGCTTCATTCTAAGACGCAGTCACTTTGCACCTGTAGGAGGTTAGCAATACACTGCTGTGTCTCAACCATCAGAGTCTGCTCTCCTACTTTGCAAAATGTTTGCAAATCCATCAAATGCTCTTTTCTTCTTAATGAAAAGCTGGCCCTGTCCTAAACTGGTCTGAGGTTTTTGACAGTGTTTTTCACTGGAATCTGGGAGGCTGGCAGCTGTTGTAGAACTGTTCTCTGGTGCTGTCAAAGTGTCACCCTCTAGCTCACTGGCATCGGTTGTTGAGCAGGTTTTGTTTCCTGCAGTCTTTTGTGGGAACAGACCTGAGCTGCGCTGTGTGCTTCTGCTCAGGGAGCTGGGTGGGACTGGTGAGGAATACACATTCTCTTCACTTGGATCCAACTGGAAATAATTTTCTATGTTGAAGACTGACTGCGTTTTCCCAGGAGATTCAAGGTGCAATTTTGTCATAACGCTGCATGATTGCATTTTGTCAGAAGAGCTGCAGTTGCTGCTGCCCTGTAATTCCCTGTATTTATCACATTCTTCACTGAAACCTTTTTGTGTTTTGTCTTCATGAGTTCTAGCTGAATTAATGTGCTCACCCTGTGGTAATGACTCTTTCTCCATAATAACCGTAGAAGGTTTTTCAGTTGTGTTTTCAGGTAGGGATGGATGAAGTGATTCGATGCTGGCATGAGCTTTTGTAACAGTTGCATTCAAACCAGTGTCAAGAGGAGTACAAACAAAATGATCATTCTCAGATGTAATCATGTTCCATCTCAGAGCAGTGTCCCCTTCCCCACGGTCGCTTTCAGAGGAGATCTCATCTGTGAGCTGCTCTGTGCTTACCTCTGGAGCATGTTCCTCCTGTTCTGTGGGGCTGTGTCTGAGGAGGTGCTGTGGTTGAAAGGAAAACTGATGTGGCTGCAGCTCAGCATCTTCAGGAGAATTTTCGGTATCTGTTGCATATGTAGGAGAATGTTTTAATGAAAGCGATGTATTGCTGAAGTCTGCGTTGTGCTTGTAGGGAGAATCAGAAATGGAGTTTTGTGCTGTTGACTCTTTGGTAAAATAGTCAAATGCATCAGGAATTTCTGGACTTGAACTAACTGAGTCTGAACCTGACGTGCTTACGTGATCACTGCCTTTAGCAGGATGAGCTGATGCTGCTTCAGGCACGATGGTGTCTGACCCATAATCAGTAGTGGTTCCAAAATATGCGTTGTGCTTATCTCCATTTTTTCCAATACACCGAAGTTCCGCAGCAATACTCAGGGATTCCAGCGGCGCTGAGAAATTACCTATTCCATTTGTGTCAGCTTTCTCCAGCGATGACAGAGGAGCTGGCAAGTTGCTGCTAACGCTGGGTTGTTCCAGGTCAAAGTCTTCTAAAGAGCTGCAGTCACTCATCGTGAACGAAGTCCCTTCATCTGAAGAACTGTCACCGAAGAAATCTGCAAAATTACGTTGCTCATTTCTACAATCTGTTTTACAGCTGTGCTCTGTATGAGGAGCATTCTCAGGTTTTTGGTAAACGCTTAAGTTCTCAATGTTTGCATCTCTCTTGGAGCTACTGGGTAAAATAAGGTCTCCCACGTCACTGTTTGTATTTATGTTGCTATTTAGACCAAATTCTCTATCATAGCTTTGCCTTCCAGGCATAAATTTTGTAGTGCTTATAGGTTCGTGGTGTGAAATGTTCCCTTTGAATTCAGGTGTTGCCTCTGACTGCTGCTGACCAGAGCTGTTGCCTACCTCATTGTCCCTGGAATCTTGCACGCTGGTTTGGGGTTGTACTGTGGGAAGTGGGAAGCCAGCATCTCCTGTGCAGGGTAAATCTGTGTCTGCAGGGTCCATGTGAACTGAGTGAGAGCCAGTGTTGTGTCTGCTGGGCATGGGAGGGACTCTGCTCTGCTCTGAGTCTGTGCTGTTTGCGTACTTTGGGTCTTCCCATGGTGACAAGCTGCTCCCTGTTAATTTCCTTGGTGTTACTTCATTGCTGCTCTCATAATCCATCCTTGCAGTAAGCTGTCCAGTGTTTATGTACATGGCATCGCTGCTATTAGTTTTGGTGTTGGAAGACGCGGTATTTTTCTTTGCGTTAATCTCATTATTGCTTTGTTTTGGGAACTGCTCAGTACTTGGTGCGCATCCAATGCCACCAATGACATCTTCATACAACTGAGCAGTTCCTGTAGGAGAAGCATGTGTGTTTCTTGAAGAATTCTCATAAAAAACAAACATATTATGCTGTGTGTTCACTGGTTTGCTCATGGAGTCCTCTCTGCTCGGCGTTTCATCTGAAAAAGCATGGTTAGCATAGATGTGTTCTGAAGCCGGGGCTTTGTTCCTGCACATGCGCATCCACAAGCGTGTGAGGCAGGGCCTGGCCAAGGCGCCCAGGCAGAAGGCACAGAGAAATGTAATGAACACCGAGAGGCATACAGCCAGCGTCAGGTCCTGCTGCGTTCCTCCTGCTCTAACACCACCTGGATTGGTGGCCCGAGTTTTTCTAACCAGAGATGCTGGAACCCTTTCTTTCACCTGTACGTTGTAGATGAGATACTTCTTCCTTGTTGTTTTAAAAGTACACATATATAAGCCTTCATCACTTTTCTCAGCATTGTGTATTACTAAATTATTAATTTTATCCAGTGTCAGATGAGGAAGACTGCTTTCCTCTGAAATTCTGCCTTTAGGTGTCCACCAAGAGACTCCATTACCTGAAATGAAAGAAAATACAAATTGAAACTTAAAAGCAGAGTATACTTGGCTGGTGGAGTCAGGTTATTTCTATACAGGCATACTCTGACCTATCAGTGATAATTTTTCTGTTATTTTTATGAAAATCAATTTTTTTTCTATCCATGGTCACTTTTCATTGTGCCAAATATCTGTTAAATAGGCTTCTACTTTCTCTGCATTTAAAATACAGCATGTGTAGTGTGTTAACAGCAGGCTTTACAAGAAGAATGGTGTGGATGAGGGAGGAGGACCCCAGGCTGACGGCTGGTCTTTGCCATGCTACAAACTGCTGTGGCTCTGCCTGGTGCAGGATGCATGGTCCTAGCACGGTGCGGCCATGCTGCTGCGTGCGGCTGAGAGCAACCTGTCAGGTCTCTGCCAGTGCTTTAACAGCTGCGTTGTTCCTGTGGTTTGTTCCTCAGGCTGCAGCAAAGACAGTTGGCAAACCAAGGCAATTTGTGTGCACCCAACAAGTGTTCCAGCCTCTAGCAAGTGTAGGATGTGGCTGGTTTCTGCCTTTTGGAATGTATTCCAATGTTGTATGTACAGCTTTGCTTTTGGACTGCTTGGGCTTCCACTTGAGTTTAGGTGCCATACAGTTTGTTGACTTGAACCCTGATCACATTTTTCTGTGATGTACTTGGAAAGCAGAACAGAAGGGTGGTATTTCTGATGGATTCTGATTATTTTCATTTGGGGATAAAGTAAAGTGTTCCAAAGGGAAAGCCTTACACCCTGTAGTACTATTAGTTTGTTAAATTGTATTGCCTTGTGGTTGATGACAAATGCCTCTTCTGCTTTGAGTTTTGTCTCAGTGTTCCTTCTGTGAAGTCTGAGCTCTGCAGGTTTTTGTCCCCTGTACTGCAAGTGCTATGCCCATGTCTGCTGAACTCTGCACTGAGCAAGCTGTGTGCTGCAGCCCACTGGGGCTGCACTTCTGTAGGAGTGCAAGTCCTCTCCCTTTCAAACACAAATAAACTTTCAATAAGGCCAAGTGCAGGGTGCTGCGCTTGGGTCGGGGCAATCCCAGGTATTTATACAAACTGGGGGAAGATCTCCTTGAGAGCAGCCCTGCGGAGAAGGACTTGGGGGTCCTGGTGGATGAGAAGCCAGTGTGTGTGCTTGCAGCCCGGAAGGCCAACTATGTTCTGGGCTGCATTAAAAGAGGAGCAGCCAGCAGGGAGAGAGAGGTGATTGTCCCCTTCTACTCAGCTCTTGTGAGGCCCCATCTGGAGTACTGCGGCCAGGCCTGGGGCCCCCAGTACGGGAAGGACGTGGAGCTCTTAGAGCAGGTCCAGAAGAGGGCCGCTAAGATGATTAGAGGGCTGGAGCACCTCTCCTATGAGGAAAGGTTGAGGGAACTGGGCTTGTTCGGCTTGGAGAAGAGAAGGCTCCGGAGAGACATCATTGTGGCCTTCCAATACTTGAAGGGTGAACAGCTATTTACGAGTGTGGATAGTGATAGGACAAGAGGGAAAGGTTTTAAAATGAGACGGGAGATTTAGGTTAGATATTAGGAGGAAGTTTTTCACACAGAGGGTGGTGATGCACTGGAACAGGTTGCCCAAGGAGGTTGTGGATGCCCCATCACTGGAGGCATTCAAGGCCAGGCTGGATGTGACTCTGGGCAGCCAAGTCTAGTGGTTGGCGACCCTGCACGTAGCAGGGGGGTTGAAACTGGATGATCATTGTGGTCCTTTTCAACCAGGCCATTCTGTGATTCTGTGATTCATTTCACTCTGCTGTGACCAAATATCAGAAACTCTGCTGTATCCTTCTCCTTTTTCTACATTCCTCCACAACTGCTATCCCACAGCTGTTAACTGCAATAAGAGAAAAGCCCATTCTGTGCTTTGTTTGCATTCAATAATTAACTTACACACTTGCAACAGATTGCATTCTGAAATTTGTATGTTGTTGGACTTTAGCATCACTCATTAGTTTAACCCAGGAAGGGAAATGAAGGCATGGGGGTTGGAACTAGATGATTTTAGAGGTCCCTTCCAACCCAAGTTATTCTATGATTCTGTTCTATGATTTCTATGATTCCATTCTATGATTCCACCTTTGGGAAATAAGACTTTCAAATTTTCTGGTGTAATAATTATTAATTACCATGTTAAATTGTCACTTGGTTATATTTAAAGCAGCACCTTCAGAAACATGCTTTTCAAACCAGATTTGTGTGATCAGTCTGCACGCAGTAGGATTTTAGCAGCGCATGGCGCACAGCCCTGTTCCACATACCCAGTGTGTTACCCACGCTGCAGCGCAGCACTGATGTCTCCCTCGGTGGGACCACAGCTGTCCTGAACAAAATGCTGTCGCTGCAGTTCAGGTGGAAACTTGAAAGATACAGCAGAGGCTTCTGTGAGCTGGTGGCAGATTTACTACACGATGTAATCAGCTTTTCTCTCATGGAGGCAGAAAGAAAACGGAGTAAATGTTTGAAAGCGTGAAGTCTGCAGTTACATATCCAGGAATCGCTGAACAAATCCACTTTGAGTTGAAAGACGTTCAAATTGATTAATAGGTGGGGTAGAATGATTGTCAGAGGGTTTTCACGGAGATCCACGACCTAAGTGGAAGTAATTCATTCAGAATTAATTTCATAACATTCTTAAGATTGGAAAAGACCTTTTAAGATCACCACGTCTAACTGCCAGCCGGTCACCGCATGCCCACTAACCACATCCCTCAGTGCCACATCCACACAGTTACTGAACACCTGCAGAGATGGTGACTCCACCACCTCCCTGGGCAGCCCATTCCAATGCCTCAGAATAATTTTTTACTAATCATTTGGTAAGCCTTAGAACAGAATCTGAGTTGCAACATCAACCGTAACATTTATTTCACTAAAAAAGCATTTTTGAAGGATCGGGAACAATATATCTGTTTGAGATTTCAAAAATACTGCACTGAGGTTTTTGATTTTAGGACAGGAGTTTGGCAGCCTTTCACTGTAGGCTATTTCTGTGTGGCTGGGAATGTGCAGGGCTCCTGCCAGGGGTTGCCTGCAGTTGATGCAAGGGGCTGTTCAGTCTTTTTATGACTGGTCTCCTCAGAAATAGCCTCTTCAGCCTCATTTCTTCTGCAGCATGTGCAATTCCTTCTCAGCTTGACTGTGCCAAAGTTGATAAAGGCCCATCATAGCATTTTAGTGTTTTGTGTTTCTTTGAGGAGTGGAAAGGGCATGTGTGTCTGAACACACGTGGAAGGGATGGGGGAAGGAAGTCTGTGTTGAAGCCAATTATGCGCTGGCTTGTGGCATAAATAGGTAATTGTATGGTTATATTTTGTATATTTACAATTGCTTGTTCCTACGTATAAAAGCAGATGTACTATATACAAGTAATGACTATTTAAATTATTTGCTTACATTTTTGTAATTGTGTACTAATAATCAGACCAATATAATCATTGCTGAATAGCTGATTTAAGAATCTTTAGCGGTGATTAGCACAAAACACTGAAACTGTTGTAACGTTGCTTTACGACCTGTAGTTTGTTGAGATCCTTGAAGGCGGCGGGATGAACGTTTGCTATCTTGTTGTTTTGCAGGTAGATATTTTTCAGCTGCAAACAGTTGTGAAAATCATTCAGGTCAATCTGTAGTATGCCATTGAATGACAAATGGACAGTTTGTAAAGACTGCAGCAGTCCTAGCCCTAGGAAGAGCAGAATTATTTTACATTTCATATTCTTGTTTTCCCAGTTGTGTCAGGTGGCTTTTAAAAATTGTTTGCAAGAAAATTCATTCCATTGCTGCCTCTGGCAACTAGTGGCTGAAGGGTTTGATTTATCGTGCCTTTTCTACACAATGGTTGTCCCATCCTGAAAGCTGTATAACATCAACAGCAGGCATTGTGATATATTCACAATCAAAGGATTTTTTTTTTTTTAATTGCATCTCCATAAAAGAAGTAACATTCCTTCATGCTGTGAAAATCATTCTGATCTCTGTACTTTTAGCATGCTTCTCTGGAGAATGAGTGGTGGCATAGGAACAGTTTGAAGAGATGGACTGTACTCTGTTAATTACTCCAAATATGAATTACAAATAAAAGATGGGGATACAAAAGGTGATGCAGTTTCTCCACTACCACCTGCACATTTGTGCACATTTTTCAGATGGGGAATTATTTGAACTGTAACCATTGGACATATACCTAACTGAAATCGAAAGCATGTTGTTGCTTTCGTACCCCTGTCTACCTGTGAATTAAGTGTGACAGTATGTCCTTCAGCAAACCCTCCTTAGGACAGCATCTGTCCTGGATAAGCAGCTCTTTGGAATGCTGAAGATATCTTGTTTTCTCACACATTGTGCAGGGAGTCCCTAAAAGCCCCAGCTTAGCAAAGCCTTAAAGAATTGTTAATTGGTGTCAATTCGGGTGCTAGATGGCAAATTTGTTTTGAGTGAACTAAACGCATTTTCCCGTCTTTGTGAAATACTGAATTTGAGGCCAGTTTGATTTAGAAGAGTATTGACTTTTTTCTAAAGAGTAGTATGAAATTCCTTTTGTAATTTTCTTAGATATTAATGTTCACAGTCGAGTTGTAGAGGCTGGTGGTTTTCCTTGCCTCTCAGGGGGTAAATTTTAGTTATACTCGACTGACATTAAGCATTACAATTGCGAATCCCAAACAACCCATCTGTTGTTGAACAACTTTCAGTCTGTATTTGCACACAGGTGAAACCCAGCCACACCTTACACGTAATCAATGGAGATAGTCTCATTCTAAACCTAATAAGATGTACCAAATTTTATCCCAAACAAATTTACTCCTTGTGAGTGAGGTCCTTAAGTATTTTGAAATGCTCACCTGTTGGAACTGCATGGAGGTTATTCCTTTCAGCTGACAGTACTTTCAAAGCAGGCAGGAAATGGTGGATTTCTCCAAATGTTTTAGACCCGTGTGCAGGTGTAGGTGGGTCCAGTGTGAGGGTGCTGATGGAGTTACCATTGAGGTTTAGAGTTTCCAAAATTGGTAAATTCCTAAAAGCAGTTATGGAGATTTCAGAAATCAGGTTGTTACTGAGATTCAGATGTTTCAGCATCCAGTCTTCATTTCTCCCAGTGGTGCACAGAAAAGTTTTAATGTTATTGTAACTTAAATCGGCTGTTACCGCTGTTAGCGATATATCTTCTGGAATAGCAGCTAGTCCCATGAAAGAGCAATTCGCTACGAACTTCTCATCCCACCAGCAGTCTGTACGGTGATGTGTATTAAGAAGCTGCTGTGACTCGGTTCCCGCTGATCCAGGATGATTAAAGTAAAGGAGCAGCACAGCTGTGACACTCAGGTGAATGTTATCCATAACGTCTATATGTAAGATGTAAAATTACGGTAAGTTGAGCATAACAAGAGGCAAAACTGAAAGAGGAAATACTTTGGCATTTAAAAAAATCAACACTAAACAAACACCCAAGCATTACCAGTGTTCTGTCTGAAACACACAGCTTTAGAGGGTTAGGTATTTTTCAAAAAAGCACTTCTATAAACTGGGGAGCTTCCCCCGCCCTCCCCCTCTCCCAAAGACAATCCAAACCATTTCTTTCTCTTCCAGCCCTTCAGTTGAGAAACACAGCTTCTCAGGAACTCGTGAACTAACCACAGTAGAGACTTTTGAACTGTAACTTCAGGTATCATATACAGTTATCACTGATCAAAGTCCACCAAATATAATCTATGACAAATAGCTGTGGAATGATTTTCATACTTACAGTTAACACAATACTAGTTTCACTGTCAACACAACAATGTGTTTTAATATTAAAAAAAAAAAAAAGTTCTTAAAAATAACAACTCTAAACCATAGCTGAGTCTTAAAATTTATTTTTTCATTTAAAAACAAATTTCATTTAAAAACAAAGATTAGAAATGCAATTGTCTTCCAGCTACTGAAGCAACCACCACCTTTACAGATGCTGAGAATTCATAACAAGTACATTGCTTTGGTGTACCCAGTAGGTATCTTACACAGAAGCACGCAGAACACAGCATTTCAAGTGCATCTGTGGGATTGAAATAAATAGTGTGCCACACAGTGTTTTAAATAAGCATGGAAAAATGTACTTCAGGCAGTTAGAAGATAAACAACAAATAACTGCACAACATGGGGTATGCGATGTCAACATTTCTCAAACTGTGTAATGAAGGCAACAAAATACTTTACCATGCATAAATAGTGGCCAGCAAGTCAATAATTCATATCATTTGGTATTTATATGACTGGTTTTGCTACACTTTGACAAAAAATCCACACTTCAAAATCAGTTCTCCAGACCATGATTTAAGAGTACTTTTGTGACACATCCCTCAGCTATGCTGTGTGTAGTATAAGAATTCCTGGTAATTACAGGTCTGGAATCCAATCCTAGCACGTAGGCATGATATCGAGCAGAGAAGAGCTATAAAGTGCTCTTCATGTGTATACTACATGACCAAGGCAGTATCTGTTGTTTACCAAGTTCTATTCTTTCAGCTTTGAGAACACTGCTGCTTATATTTATATATGAATACATGCACCAGTATTAATGTCAGTTATGTATGTCAGTATTTGCACGTGAATGTGTATTTGTGTAACATATATGAATATAAGCAGCATTATATAATGTACATATATATATATATATATATATGCAATCTATATGAGTGTAAATAAAGTGACAAACCGTGCCATTATCAAGTGAGTGCAAGTTCTAAAAATGTAAGTTTTATTTCCTCAGGTGAAACATCCTCATTGGGAACTGCTTAGTGCCACAAACATGCATGTTTTCAGCGTGATTAATACATATTAACTGTGGTAAAACTATGAAGTTCATGAAGGCAGTATTCAAAACATACTTTAGTATGTTTGTACTTTCCCATAATCTTTAATGTAATTCAATGGCAGCAGGAGCTGACTAGTCTTTTGGAATTCAGTGTACTTTGAGAGCTATAAAACAAAGGTAGGTAATTCATATTCCCGTAACAAATGCCCAATTCTGAAGTTAACATTTAACTTCGGCACAACTTTTAGGAAGATAAGTATGTGCTTATCTAAAAAAACTTGTCAAAAAATCACTTGCAAAGTCACCATTGTGGCCTCCTCTATTTAGATTACTTGATGCTACTGTAAAACAAAACACACAGCAAACCTATTTCAAACACAAGAAAAGTATATGGGGGAAGGATGAGGATAATGAGAGGATCTCTTTTTAGCACACAACACCGTCCCTCTACAAAAGCAGTTCTAAGGCTACAGTAGTTACTTATTTATAAGGCTCCAGCTCACCACAGGCACAGTTTCACTGTTGACAAATTCAGATATACCTGTGATTATTCTGCTGTCACGGGATCCAATATCATCACACAAAGAATTGCAGACTTCAGTTTAACTTCAGGATTGAATACTGACAATTCACAGGAAAAAAAGAGACCCGACCTTAGATGCTGCTGCTTACAGTTATGCTTCAGTTCTTTAAACGTATTCTACTGATCCCAATTCAGGAAGGCATTTCAGTATGCACATAAACTGAAAGCTCACTGAATCAGTGCCACTATTATGGCTAGCGCAACGATGGCATTAAACTGCTGGATGTAACAGCCTGTGCTTAAAAATATTATGTAATAAATGTTAGTATAAACTCTTGTAGAAACAGAAATCCTTGAAGGCATGCAGTTACTTCATACAAATACATGTAAACACATAGGAGAATTCTTCTGGTAGTGCTTTGTGTTTTAGTGTGTGGCTCCACACGGATTGACAGAGGTCTGACAACCCATGTTATGACCTGTCACTTGCACCTTGAACAGTGTTCCATCCGCACACATACACAGCTTGAATCGCAGCCAGTTGCCGTTGTTAAACTGCTCCCCATAAGAAGAGCTTGGCAGTCGTGACGGGCTGACCATCACAGTTCCATTCAGGATAATGCTGTTTTCCTTTTAAGAGAGAAGAAAAAAAAGAGAGTTTTTAGGAAGGACAAGCTGGTTTAACAACACACTATGTTGTTAGAAAGGTTGTATAAATCTACAGAATATAACATAACATATAAGGAGGTTTCATTGTTTAATTAAATTCACGAATAACACCCATCAGTTTCTCCATTACAGCCACTGTACTTTGCTATTCCAGTGGTAGATCAATGCTAAGAAAGCAGTGGTAATGTGGTAGACAGTTCTTCACTTCACAGACCTATAAGCAAAGGCAGTGTATTAGAAACAAGTGAAACGAACTAATTTTAGTCTCTGCTCTTCTGTTGAAGGTTGCTGTCCACAATAAAGCCTCAGGAAGAGAATATGTATTCCCTTCATTTCAGTGCAAAAAAACCCAATAGCGTACCTTGGATCGCTTTATGGGATTTTAGTGTCTTATAGTATTAAATCAGCATTACCTGAACACTACTAAACCACAAATTAAAAGCGTAATAATAATCTACCTTTAAAAAATCCAATTAAATATGCTGAATGCAACTAAACTTTTATGAATGACTATTTTATATAAAATTTGAATTGGTACAAAGCTAAAAGAGTTTACTATCAGCTTGAACTTGAGAGAAAGACATTCAGAAAATGCTGTTGTGAAATACTTACTGCTTTAAGCTCCATGTTGCCCCCCATTCGAAACTCAATGGTCTTGCCTGTGATGAAAACACCTTCATTTCCACGGACAATAGCACGGCCATCAACCTTTATGTTTAGGTCACTGGTTGCATTGCTAGTAATCTAAAAACGTACACAAACACAAGTATTACAGATCAATGAAAATGTGCCACTTGGGTTCATCTGAGTAACTTTAATAATCTTGAAAATATTGCTCAATAATTTAACAAAAAAACTTCAACGTGTTTTGTGTCCTTCTCCCATTATGACTATGAAGATTTTGCCCATTTATTATTTTCTACATTTACACTTGCATGGCTTACTTAATTGTGGAAGGTATGTAACATAGTTTGTCTGTGTATCACTTGACTGTGATAAAAATAACTCATGTGACAGTTGCATGGGATACAAAATCAATGCTGCAAGCAATTGCAGCCTGCCTTGTAAGGAGTGATTATGTAAACTTGTTTCTCTGTTCTTATTTAACCTGTTCCTCCCACATATTTAAAGTTCTACTTGTTATTTTTCTCTCTGCTGCATACTTTTTGTTAGCCAGCAGAGAAAACACAAGGAAAGAAATGAAAAACAGTCTTTTCTCGGTCCTGAGACATATGCAACCCTCAATAAACCCACTGACACCACTCTTTTAGTGTTACACAACAGAACTGTGTGCAGTATTGTGTTTGGAAAGCCTTTATTATGACTGATACGCAAGAAAGAAGTTTCAGTCTGACATTAAGACTGATATTATGCATACAAAAATATACAGGTTTTTGGTTCTCTGATAAATAAAGCATATTTAATGTAGAAACCAAACTATGTTCAACCTGGAAGCCGTGAACTAACAAAACTTTTATAAAGCCATGATTGTTCTCTATGCTTCTTTGAAATTCTGACTGTACTAACGTTTATCACCAACAGAAGGAAAGCGATGCATGACGCTGCAAGTTCTTACTAGAAAAAGAAAAGCTTTTCATAGGAATTTTATTTCTGAAACAGCTATCCACGTACAAATGAATGTAGGTAGACGCACATGTAGAAGTCATACAGGCTTCCTAATCCTGATAACGGAGCCAGCGTAGTATTTCAGATGTTACACTCACTCAATAATGTCAGTTTTCATTTCTGTTCTAACGTTTAGGGTGACTTTGGTTTTCAGAGGTGCTAATTTTAGCTATATTTAGTCACATTTCTAGATTTCAAAGATGAAATCAGTAAACTTCTTCCGTATTCTCCAAGTAAGGCAATTCTGTAATTAGCTTTTACAGAGAGTACTTAAAGAAGTTACTTTTTTAGAAGTTAAAGAAGACATACCCTCTCCGTAGAGGCCTTTTGTACATTCAAGATTTTAACTCCATTTGGCAGATGAAACTCATGAGTTTCATAGTCTGTGCTGAACAAGGTATTTTGTGTCCGTGGGTCAACAAATTCCATGCCGATATCACTGGTGATGGAAGTTTTGTCTTTTTCCACACTAAGCTTGGTTGTTCCTTGCTGAAATACAATCTTCAGAAGCAAGAGTCTTTAAGTTAATGACGTTTCAAACATTACGTTTATTAATAACCCGAGTACAATTCCAATTCACGATATTACTTACAGGCTGATTATTTCCGGTGATCACCAGATCTTCATTCCGTCTGCCTCCTACAGTGCTTTTATACAGTGGATGTATCACACCCATGTCAGAAACTTGCTTAAACCGCAGCAAGCCGCTCTCGTGGAACTCCATACTGTCACAGCCATTGGGGCCGATTCGAATCACTGCCCAGATAACAAGTGTTATCTGAAAGAGAAACACACATTGTCAGAGGTGAGTTTGATATTACAGGTAGCTTAACAGTGTATCCTGGATACAGTTGTACTGCAGTAATAACATTTAGTGTATTTTCTGTTGTGGAGTTTGGGGAAGGGAGAGAGAGCATCAAGGCTCTCTCATCAAGGCTCCTGCTCCTGTGGGTTCATGCTGGGGCCATAACAGTGAAGTACTGATGACTGAACTGAAAGGATTCTTCTGTCTAATCCTGCTCAGAGTACAAAGGAGCAAAAAGGAGAGAGAAAAAATTGTGTCTCCTTCAGTACTTTTTATGTCCTTCTCAGCCATACTGGAGTAAGTTTTCTTTCTCTAATAAACAGTCAAAATGAAATACATCCTAACATTGCTTACAGCCTAAGTATTATACTCACAATCAGATTGATGACAGCCAAAATAAAAAGAAGGACAATCACGCAGATGGCCAAGTTGCCTTTCCTGCCACGTAAGCCTGTCTTATGGAGTCGGTCTTCATCAATTGGAATGTATCCAGCTTTAAAGTTACTGTTGTGCTCCTTATTGACATTCCTGCGCTCTACAGCCTTCTCACGCATAGATTTCTTCACTGGCCCATTGGAACTTTGCTATGATACAAAGCACAGGTTAGCTGTTGTGAGGTATGTATAAATCCACCAAAATGATACGCGTCTGTGTATGCAAAAAAATACACAATTGATCAGTAGAATATATTATATTCTACCCAGGATTATGTTATATTACAGTCTGCCACTCTGTACTTACAGTATAAAGCCACTGCCAGCCAACCTGTCGGGGGAACGGGCCTGGCTGGCTGTAACTTACTGGTTGGCAGCGATTGGATTGCAAGGTGTATCCCTGCAAACAGGCATACTAGTGCATATCAGAAACTCTCATAGACATTCATAGGGAAAGAAAGCTTGATTTTCCCGGCTATTTTCATAGCTTTGTACACTGCTTTGTTCCACCTCTCCTGAATGACGCAGGTCGCTGTGTAAGGGTCCAAAAAGGGGTTCGGTCTTTTGATGGCACGAGGTGTGTTCGGCTGAATCCCGGAGCTGCACCGTGTGCTCGGTGTACCTGCACGCGAATGTACTGATGCAGTGGGTGAAGACGTCTTCTGTTTTCTTTTGGAGCCGAGCACGAAACGGTACCGAAAAAGGCGGCTGATCTGAGCAGAGACTGACGTGCCGAAGCCAGCCGAGCGCGCCCCGCGCTCGTACACGCCCCGAGCCGAGCGCAGTGACTCACGCGCAGCTCTATTTATACCGCCGGGGTAACGGGCTGCTCTGTCACCCAGCAGCGGCGCATTCCCACTCGCGCAGCACCGCACGGCTGCGTGCCAACATGTCAGAACACCCCACTTCCAAAACGTACTATCCCCGCTCGCTTCCCCCCTCCCCCAGGCCCGTGCACAGGGCTCCGGCTGCTGTCACGACCACGGCACGCAGTCAGCCTCCCTCCGGTCCCAGATTTTCGGAGGGGGACATCTGTTGGCCGCCGGGATCCCCGTCCCGAGCGCAGCCCGGCCCCTCACCGCGAAAGCGGCGCTCCCCGCCCGGCTGCCACCCGCTGCCCGCACTGCGCCCCGCGCACAGACCTGCTCGGAGGCGGCCGCCGCCATCTTCCCCGGGTGCCGCCGCGGCTGCAGCAGCTCCGCACTCCCCCTGCCGGAGAGAGACGGCGGAGCTGCCCGCCGACGGCCCGCTGCTCTCCTCAGGGATGCCAACAGACCCGCCGGTGCCCAGCGCTGCGGATCAGCGCCGTGACCCTCACGTGCGTCACCGAACCCATCGCGACACTCGCGCGGCCGTGACGTCAGGCGGGGACCGGCTCCGCGGTGACCCCGCGTTGCGGAGCGGCCCCGTGGTTTTCCCGCAGTGAAGCGTTCGGGGCTGGCAAAAGGCTGTTGGAATAAAGTGTTTATCCACGCACATGGCGAGCAGCCCCTCAGAAGCGCGTACGTGAGCGTTCCCAGCCACGAGTCCCTTCACAAATTACTCATGGATTTCTGTGCGTTTAGCCAAAGGGATATTTAATTTTTTTTCCACGCTGGGAAATGAAAATGAGGGGTGCGGTGACACATTGCTGCTGCTTCGTCGCCGCCTCCTCCTCAAGCCCGTATCCGTGGGGCTACCACTTGCCCCGGGCAGGCAGCAGCGAAGGCGGCTGCAGACGGCAGAGAAGTGTTATGGCGCCACCTGGCGGGCGCGTCGTGTGCCCGTGTGCCCCTGCGCTCCCCGCCGGGTGAGGCGATGGGGCCGCGGGGTGGCCGCCCCGTTGCCACAAGCGAAGCGCGCCCTGCTTGCGTCGTCCTGGCACCCGCCGCGACCGGCCTACGTTACAATCGCGGCTATAAAGGCAGCGGGGCCGCGGCGCCGCCCATAGCCGTGAGCCCAGGCGGGAGACACCAGCTCCTCCCGTGCTGCCATCGGAGGGCTCCCGGGTGGACGGGACGGGACAGGACAGCGAGACCACAACAGCCCGTCCCAACCACGGGCCCACACGTGAGAGAGCTGCCCACGAGCATGGCTGGTAGCTTGAAGAAGCTTGTCAAAGCCGAGAGCTGCCGGCTAATGCAAGAGAAATTAGAGAGCTGGTCTAAGAACTATGAGGTGCGGAGAGCCGCGGTCCCCTCCTCGGCTGCCTCTCCCCGGGACCCGCGAGCAGCGCGGCCGAGGGGCCGCAGGGGCGGCGGGAGGCGGTGGTTGCTCGGCGCCCGCCGTGTTGTGGTTCCGCGATGATCGCAGCTGCCCTCTGAGTGCCGCTTTGGGACACGCACGTGTACACACTGCTGCCTCCTGGCGTGCACAGACAGCTTCAACGTTTTTACTTTTCTAGCGCCTGTGGCGAGAATGGAAAGTCAGAAGCGATCTGTCCGCTGCAATAATCGAGGCAAAGTCAAAGAGGGTTTTGCTGCGCAGGTGTTAGGATGCGCGAGGCAAAACAGCGGCCAAGGGAAGGGCCGAGGGTGCTCGGGGAGTGCTGCGCTGGGGCCTGGGAGCAGAGAACTGCACGGGGAAGAGAAAGCTGGATGCAGGCGGGAGGGGATAAGGGAGGATTCAGGGACATGGCAGCAGCGGGGCTGTGTGAGGAGAGAAGAGGGCAGGAGGTGGAGGGGGCGAAACCGTGTGAGCAGGACAGGAGGGGTTACATCTAGGGGAAGGTGTGGTGATGGAGGGAACTGAGGCTTGGAAGTCGTAAATATTCTCAGCAGAGACGATGGCCACAACATCCTCACTCCTGTGCCTCAGGGCACTGCGACTGCCCTCAGCCTGTGTGCTGTGATTGGTGGGTGAAGGTCTTGAGCAGAGATGCGATCCTTTTCTACATACCTTATTGTATGTAGGGTTACAGTGCCCATCAGCCTTCGTGCAGGATTCCTGGCCAAGGGCAATCCTAAGGAGTAGTTTGAGGGAGGCTGGTAAAGGTTTGCAGAGCACGGGGCACCAGGAGGAACAGGAGCACTCACCTTATACCTTGCACGTTGGTGCTGGCAGCAGGCCTTGGGGCTGCTCAACAGCACAGGAGGTGGGTGAGGGTAGTCCACAGGTCCTGGAGATGGAGACAAGCAGCTCTCTGCTGTGAGGAGCAGAGCAGACAGATGGGAGCACTGTGGGCGTTGTGCCAGTGTAATGAGATGGAAAAATGCAATTTGCGGTGGTGAATGTTAGCAGGGTGAGACTGTACTCCTTGAGGACAGAGAAAAGTGTGCTGCAGCACTCAAGTGTGAGGTGACTATGTACGGGAGAGAGCAATTCCTGTTTTCAAAGCTCCTAGAAACTACATGGAGCCATTGAAGCATAAGGACCTGGTGGGCAATGCAAGATGAAGATGATAGCCATGTTACAAATAAAGATGAAGGAAGTGGGTACAAAGGGTGTGGTTTTTTCCAGGCAGGTGCAGGAGTGTCCTGAGAAGTTGAATTCCATCATTTCCTTCTGGGAAATGTATTTGTATTTTCTGTATTTGTTGGAAGTTATTTAATTTTACTGTTCTGTTGTTTCCTAGCTTAATGCTGGGATTTGCCCAGCCTTGTGTATTACTTGTTTCAGCTGATAACTCTTAAATCAGGTAAAACTACAGAGAGCTCTTATGGCTGTTGATAAAAGTAAAAAAGAAAAAAAAAAAGAAAAAGAAAAAAAGAAAAAAAGCCTTCTTTGTGTTACTTCAGCTAATACATAAAATCGGACTTTGAATTAATCTTTATTCATCTAACAGTTTCCTATCATACTATGTAAAAAAACCTCTGTTAAAAGATTTTAACGCATCTTTATATTGTTTTATTTATGGTTGCAGCTTGTTTGTCACTGGGGAAAGGAGTAAGTTTTCTCTGGTAGTGATTTAATGTGGCCATGGAATCCTGATGTGTAGCCTG
Source organism: Pavo muticus (assembly GCA_016647715.1). NCBI lineage: Eukaryota > Metazoa > Chordata > Aves > Galliformes > Phasianidae > Pavo > Pavo muticus. The sequence goes on from JACDJE010000008.1 coordinate 245,512, forward strand.
TGTGCTTATTAGCAACATGATTGTTCTGAAGATGAGTATTCTGAAGGGTGTAGTAAGAAATAGCTGTGGAAATGTAATAATAATAATAAAGCCACATAAGGAGCCAACCCTTTAATGTCGTGATCACAACAGGAATCATTCTGTGCAAGAAATCTCAGGCAGATCTATTAATACCAATTAATTTACAGATCAATTCCTGTGATCAAAATCTGAACCAGTGTTGTGAATTAATAGAAATGACATCTGTGATTCAAGGGCAGCTCTTCACAATCCTCAATGAGACATCTCGAGAAGGTAAGTCAGTGCCTTGCCTTATTACTGGCACATTTCACATCTGCCATCTTTTTAAGCTCTGTCTCCCCATCAAAGGGTCTCACAGTTTCCTAATGCTCGTATTTTCCTAGGTGGGCATTATGCAGGTATAGAAACAATAAAAAATCGTCTCCTGCCGTGGTTAGGGACTTGGTTTTCCCATGCTACTTCAGGAAGGCTCTTTGAAACTAGCCTCTCCTTGAATCAGGTAGGTGGGAAATTTATTTTTAAGGGAATTGCATGGTGTACATTTGATAACTTTCTATTAATAATGGCCTCCCTCCCTTATTTTGCTTAATGAAGTATGTCGTTAGTTGCTCACAGTGACAACTGTACTATTTCTGTCTCATCTTTCATTTCTTTTGAAAGGTAAATCAAAGAGGTCGTTACAGTTACTTCTGGCTCTCTAGAGCTCTTGCTGTTTTGCTAACAGTGAGTGACAATATGGAGGAGTTTGCTTTTCAGTAGAAGCTGTGTTTTTGTACAGCTTTCCTTTTCATTTGCCCTTAGAACTTCCCTCAGACTCTGCTGTATTGCAGGAGTAGGATTCTGACAAAGGAAAAAGAAAAGGAACATTATGATGTTAGTAAATGACTGACTGTGTACCTGTTACAGATTTGTCATTGCACGTGACATTCAAAGTTTGAAGAAAAGCCTGCTGCGCAGTTACCTATTTATTACTATAAGTCAAATCTATAGGTTGTTAAAAACATAGCACACTGCTATACATGCAGCTTTTTTGAAATACAATAGTTACCTGACTTGTTTTAGTAACTTTTTCTTCTATTCTGTGTGCATGAATTCACAAAAACTGTACTTGTTGATGGCATAGTCAGTCATAACTCTTTATTTTCAACTACCTTAAAAATGGTTAGGGCTTAGAGAATATGCCCTACAAGGAGCAACTGAAGGAACTGGGGCTGTTTAGTCTGGGGAAAAGGAGGCTGAGGGGAGACCTTATTGCTCTCTTCAAATACCTGAAAGGTGCTTACAGTGAGAGTGGGGTTGGTCTCTTCCCACTGGTGACAGGTGACAGGATGAGGGGAAATGGCCTCAAGTTGTGCCAGGGTAAGTTCAGGCTGGATATCAGGACAAACTTCTTTACAGAAAGGGTTGTTAAGCACTGGAATAGGCTCCCCAGGGAGGTGGTTGAGTCACCATCCCTGGATGTGTTTAAAAACC